>JAWQFJ010031622.1:10000-18041 GCA_034096865.1 Theodoxus fluviatilis | reverse complement strand
AGGCCACTGGCCTATTACATTGGGTACGCGGACCATGAAATATAAACGCGAACAACTCGATTATGTACACAGTCATCAAAACCGGCACCCAGTTTTGGAAAGCACGATTTGCACGTGGGACGAGTGTCTGCCATCGGCAAAGTATTTTTTACGTGCAGACCGTGTAGACAGTTGTCGTGTCGGCGGCGTCCGGTGCTTCTCGGTCTTGTCTTTATTGATATTCATCTTGCTGTTGAATGCAGGCGAGTCTGGAGCAGGTAGAACAGGAGCAGCTGCTTTACCGGTTGATGACATGAAGTGGATCTTCTCACGATCATAGAGGCGATCAGCAGATGTAGCTTGGTTGGTGTTACTGGTATTCAGAGCTGTGTGCATTCCTTTCACTTCTTCCCGCAGTGAATTTTCCATCGTTCCATCCGGTGAGTGAGGGCCTCCTCCAGTATATTCATTGTGTGTTGAAGGGCAGCGTTATATTTTTCACTTGCAACCTCTTTACTTGAAGATGGTAACAAGATGTGGTGATCGACGTGGCTGGAAGGAACTGATGATCGTGCGTGAGGCTCGTCAGTAGTTGCGACTGGCATTGCGGCAGACTCCATTTTAGAGTGAACAATGAGTTTGACGGGTCAAAGGTCACACGTGAGGTGACGCAAGAAGTGCAGCAACAGCATCAGAGGTTGTAGATGTCGCAACATTTTTGTTAAAATTTTTGCGCGAAAATGTGTCTACCGTTCTATGCTCACCTATCACACTTTGTCGCTGAGCTAGTTGTTGGTCTCATCGTCGCTGTGACGGTGTCTTCCTTTTCCACGCTTCTCTCTCGATGTCGGATTCGAGAAATGGTCGGCCATCGTCCTGTTGAAACCGTCGCACAACCAGAACTGTTCCAGGCTCGCCTGTAACTTTCCATGAAGAAGGCTCATGCGTCGACAGCAAGGGTGTCGGCATAATCTTCAAAGTAACTGGTAGTCCAGCGTCTGACATAGTGGTAGAGACTGTTCTGAACTACCGTGAGCAGAGCGGGGCCACAGCAAACACGTCTTAACCACGCGAGTGCGAGCCGCCGTGGAGAGAGGGGAGAGAACGAACGAAACAAACGAACGAACGAAAAAAGTTATTGATGAGGCCACCGGCCCATTTCAAGAGTAGGCCTACAGTTCGGGTGGTAAAAAACTTTAGTCACAATAGAAACTGTCTCGCTCGACAGATTCAATAGCATCTTGTCTCCTCTTAAATGCTTTGTAAAGATATGTGCTATTTGATCTTACATTCGTCATTTGTATTTCGGAAAAAGGTCTTTAATAAGATCATTTCTGTTTACATCTAGACAGGTAAATATATATTTTCCTCTTATATCACTAATAGCTGGACAATATAATAGAAAATGCGTTTCATTTTCTTCTTTTTCTCTGCATAATTGACATAAATACTTGGGGTTTTTGTTTGTTAGTTTTTTTGCTGTATAAAGAATATATTATATATATATATATTATTTACAGAAATAAAGTAACAGAGGGGTGGGTGGGGGGTGGAGGCGTACATAGTGGTTCTCATCATTATCAATCATCAACATCAATCATCAACATCAATCCTCAGCATCAATCTTCAGCATCAATCATCAGCATCAATTATCAATCAGCATCATCCCAGTACTTTCATGAATTCGTTCCTAGACAAAATATCTAAATAAAAAGAACAGCAAAGGATTAAGTCTACTGAGTAGTCGGGGGTGGATGGGAAGAAGTGGGTTTATATATATATATATATATATATATATATATATATATATATATGTGTGTGTGTGTGTATGTATATTTTTAAGGGGGTTTATCTCTTTCTAGCCGAAAAAAGAACGAAAGAGAAGGAGATGCATTATAAGTTAAGAGAGAAAGAGTGAGTGAGAGAGAGAGAAGGGGGGGGTGGGGGGTGGGGAGGGGTGTATATGAAGGGTATGCGAAATAAGAAATGTAAGGGTATCTGATGGTGAAGAAGGAATGTTAGGAATGCTGGTCGAGATGGGGTGATGAGGATTTCACAGCGCCGAATTGTGTTGAGTGGCATTTCCAATACAAGTCAATGTACTGTAATGTACAGTATATTAATTCATTATATAAAATTGTTCCATTTGATCTTAAAATGTTCAAGGGTCTGGCCGATTTTTGCTTTATATTTTCTATTTGAATCACCTGTATTATGTATCTGGTCAAATCTTGAATATTTGGTTTTTCCTCCTTTAGCTTTCCATAATAAATATGTTTTCTAGTTAGGGTCAATATGTGATTTACTGCTTTACTTCCCTGCAAAGCTCCAAATAATTTTTCAGAAGTGGTGAATTTGACAACCTGATCTAGTTTTTGAGATATAAACAATTCAATATTGTCCCAGAGAATCTTGGTAAATGGACAAAGGAGAAAAACATGTTCTAATGTCTCTCGTTCATTTCTACACATGCTGCACCTGTCGTCGTTTGATAGTCGTATTGCTTTTATAAATACATTAGTAGGTAGAATTCTGTGTAAAAGCTTGAACTGAAATGATCTTGTCCGCGTGTCTGGGTTGGCCCATTTATTTAGTGTATGATACTTCTTCCATGGAAGGTTGTAGTCGGACAGGTGTTTTGACCATTTTTCATGTCCTGCAGGTAAAGAATTATTTTTTGTAAGATTGTCATAGAAAAAAGCAATGCCTCTCTTTGCTTTGTTTTCCAATATTTCCTTATTTGGAGGAGAACTGGGAATATCTAGCATATATTGATTACAGTTACGTGTGAGGATATCTTTCCATCTCCCCGGGCTGTTATGCACTATTCTGTTGTATAATAAAAAATTGCCATTAATCTGATATTGTGACATTATTTCAAAAAATAATTTTGGTTGACCTTTCACATTGACGATATCTCTGACTGAATTTATGCCGGCGTTGTACCACTCAAGGTTGAACAAGTACTTATCTTTCAGGGAAGGATTGTTCCACAAAGATTGAGAGAGGACCTGTTCTACCGTTGATGGTTGATCAAATTTTGTTAATATCTCATTCCAATGGCTGAAAACTTCTTTCCAAAATGGATTCAGTCCTGCGATGTTTTCAGGATCGATGCAGCCTGTCTTCAGTAAGATTTCACATTTATGGTCCGTAAAAGATATATAGTTGCGTGTGAAGTTATCATGCAGTAAACGTCTCATCCAAGTCAATTTTAGAGATTTGTGAAAGCTATCTACACACCTTTGCCATTACCTCTTGTTTAATCAGGATGTTTTCATCTAGTCTTGGATTACTCTGGTTCCACCTCCAAGCCCTCCTTTGACCTTACGATGTAAAGAAGTTAGATTTCATAGTTTAAAACAAGATGTCGCTCGGCGACCGTAGGTCTGGACAAAGCACACAATGCAAGTTAAGGTTCTTTATGGTTTGTTAAAAGCGAAGACACGCTGAAATGTAGATAACGTTTTTAAAAAAACATACTTTTCTCTACAAAAAAAGTCTTGCCTCAGGCGCAACAATTGTCTAGACGTACTTCCAAGATCACAGGAGGGACTCCAAAAACTTTTGTCGTTTTGACTGATCCCTCCAAGGTACATCCTTTCATCTGCTGTGTTTTCAAATACTTTTTTGGGGGGAATCTGCGCTTTTTTTTGGCCTTGCTTTACCTTTGCTGCCTGCAAGAAAGGTTGTCCAGTGGGATAAGCGCCCAGAAAGCAAGTAGCAGTGAACTTTGCGGAAAGCGAGGGCATTTTTCTCTTGCAGACCAGCAATACTAGTTTTCGTTTGCTTGCTTGTTAGCGCTCTGCATGCTTGCTTGTTAGTTCTCTGCTTGCACGCTTGTTAGCTATCTGCTTGCTTGCGTGTTAGCTCTCTGTTTGCTTTATAGCTCTCTGCTTCCATGCTTGTTAGTTCTCTGCTTGCTTACTTGTTAGTTCTCTGCTTGCTTACTTGTTAGTTCTGTGCTTGCTTACTTGTTAGTTCTCTGCTTGCTTACTTGTTAGTTCTTTGCTTGCTTACTTGTTAGTTCTGATTGCTTACTTGTTAGTTCTTATTGCTTACTTCTTTGTTCTCTGCTTGCGAACTTGTTAGTCTTCTGCTTGCTTACTTATTAGTTCTCTGCTTGCTTACTTGTTAGTTCTGTGCTTGCTTACTTGTTAGTTCTCAGATTGCTTACTTGTTAACTCTTTGCTTGCTTATTAGTTCTGTGCTTGCTTACTTGTTAGTTCTCAGATTGCTTACTTGTTAGCTCTTTGCTTGCTTGTTAGTTCTGTGCTTGCTTACTTGTTAGTTCTCAAATTACTTACGTGTTAGTTCTCTGATTGCTTACTTGTTAGTTCTCTGATTGCTTGTTAGTTCTCTGATTGCTTGTTAGTTCTCTGATTGCTTACTTGTTAGTTCTCTGCTTGCTTGTTAGTTCTCTGCTTGCTTGTTAGTTCTCTGATTGCTTGTTAGTTCTCTGATTGCTTGTTAGTTCTCTGATTGCTTACTTGTTAGTTCTCTGCTTGCTTGTTAGTTCTCTGCTTGCTTGTTAGTTCTCTGCTTGCTTGTTAGTTCTCTGATTGCTTGTTAGTTCTCTGATTGCTTGTTAGTTCTCTGATTGCTTACTTGTTAGTTCTCTGCTTGCTTGTTAGTTCTCTGCTTGCTTGTTAGTTCTCTGCTTGCTTGTTAGTTCTCTGCTTGCTTGTTAGTTCTCTGCTTGCTTGTTAGTTCTCTGCTTGCGTACTTGTTAGTTCTCTGATTGCTTGTTAGTTCTCTGATTGCTTGTTAGTTCTCTGCTTGCTTGTTAGTTCTCTGATTGCTGTAGTCTTGATGCTGTAGTTCTCTGCTTGCTTGTTAGTTCTCTGATTGCTTGTTAGTTCTCTGCTTGCGTACTTGTTAGTTCTCTGATTGCTTGTTAGTTCTCTGATTGCTTGTTAGTTCTCTGCTTGCTTGTTAGTTCTCTGATTGCTTGTTAGTTCTCTGATTGCTTGTTAGTTCTCTGCTTGCTTGTTAGTTCTCTGCTTGCTTGTTAGTTCTCTGCTTGCTTGTTAGTTCTCTGCTTGCTTGTTAGTTCTCTGATTGCTTGTTAGTTCTCTGCTTGCTTGTTAGTTCTCTGCTTGCTTGTTTGTTCTCTGCTTGCGTACTTGTTAGTTCTCTGATTGCTTACTTGTTAGTTCTCTGCTTGTTTGCTAGTTAGCTCTCTGCTTGCTTTCTTGTTATCTCTCTACTAGCATGCTTGTTAGCTTTCTGTTGTCATGTTTATTGGCTCTCTAGTTGCATGCTTGTTAGCTCTCTGCTTGCTTGCGTGTTAGCTCTCTGCTTGCTTGCTTGTTAGTTCTCTGCTTGCTAGCTTCTCAGCTCTCTGTTTGCTTGCTTGTTAGCTCTCTGCTTGCTTGCTTGTTTGCTCTCTGCTTGCTTGCTTGTTAGTTCTCTGCTTGTTTGCTAGTTAGTTCTCTGTTCGCTTGCTTGTTACCTCTTTGTTTGCATGTTTATTAGCTCTCTTGTTGCATGCATGTTAGCTCCCTTGTTGTATACGTGTTAGCTCTCTGTTTGCTTGCGTGTTAGCTCTCTGCTTGCTTGTTAGCTCTCTTTCTGCTTGCTTGGTATCTCTCTGCTTGCATGCTTGTAAGCTCAATGTTTGCTTAAGTGTTAGCTCTCTGCTTGCTTGTTTGTTAGCTCTCTGCTTGCTTGCTAGCTTTCTGCCTGCGTGTTGTTCTGCAGGATAAACAGCAGCAGATCTATCATAAAATGCTGACAAAAGTGCTGAAGAGCATGACAGGTTGATGGCACGCGTGTGTGGCAGGAAAAGGAGGACTCAAGTTGCTAGTGACAGTGTGTCACTGATCGTATGACTTTTTTTCGTTGACTTCCATGATGTTGATGTCGTCAGGTTACGCAGCATTTTCAAATCAAAATTCTTTCACGAATATTTTGGTAACTTGATGAGAAATAGTTGACTGGCATTAAATTAAGATCTCTACAATTTTCTTGACAATTCTTCCCTGAAACGTATCACGTAAACATCCCATACTTTTGACAGCAGTATTCATCACGTGAAAATATGGCGGATCTGGGAAGGAAAAAAACCACACCAATAGTTTGAGCATACGGCCTTTACCGCTCGACACCTCCCTGTTGAGCGGTATCCTTCGTCGATAAAACTATCAGGGCCAACTTTGAACGCTTGGCGAAACTAGACCTCTAGCGGCACGAGTCTCCGGGGGAATCAATACTGACAGGAAAGTCACATCCCACTTGTCAATGAATGCACGCAGATTAATTTTGGTGTGAAATCAGACATACATTCACATCAATGAGAAAAATGGCCAGCTTCTCAGTGATTTCAAGCAATCAGCTTGCGAGTGTCTCGTCAGTGTACAATAAGGCCATCGGCAAAAACTCTCCATCACCCGGTATGCCATGGCAGGGGAGGTGCCAGTTGACAGTGTGAATTGAACTCAAGAGAGCAGCGGGTACTTAATACAGTCCCCTCACACACACACACACACACACACACACACACACACACACACACACACACACGCATACACACACACACACACGCACACACACATGCTGAGATGAGTCACCCCTCCCCAAGGCCGATCTTCCCCACCCAACTCATCCCCCAACAGGATTCTCTACTCTTCCTTCCCCCTTCAACAAGTTTCCAAGACTCTTTACTTCACATCCACACACCTACCCTCCCCCGCCCTCCTTTACCCCGTTTCACTCTTTATTGTTTTAACTATCTAATTTTATTCAAACAAATAGAAATATTTACACAGAGCATGAATCCCGCTGTTTGTGCACATAATAACAATAAGAGGAAGAAAAAAGGAAAGAAGAGGAAGCAGAAGGAATGTTCAACTGCTATGAAAGAGACATGAAGAAGGTGAGAGAGATTTTATTCACTCTCTACTTTCCCTTGTTCCCAGTGCATCCCCATTATCTCCATTATATATATATATATATATATATATATATATATATATATATATATATATATATATATATATATATATATATATTAAACAACTTGTTACTGCCAACTGCTGCCCATTGCCTGCAAGTACAAGTATAAAAAACCAGGATGTGACATCTTGCCGGCTGTTTGTCTCTGCGTGGCCAGGCACCGGCGGCTAACAGCTGCCGCCTTGGCGCCTAGCGGAGAGCTTGGGTCGGACTGGATCGATGGCGGTGTAGACCTCAGCACTGCGTTTAAAGCCCTCACTCAACGGCATCCTCTCCACAGACAATCGCCAGCTGCGCTGTCGACAGGCGTTGCCTACAAATATCAGGGAGCGTGGCTTTGCTTCTCGTTGCTCGGTGACAGATTCCTAGACTGCCTTGTCAAGACGAGCTGGCTCGGTGGAATCCGCAAGAGACACATTGAGACCCCCCCTTCCCCTTCTGAACGTGATGGTCTGAGGTGAGCAACGTGTGCAAAAAATGTATTCTGGAAGCTTTTTTTCTTTTCCTACTTACTTTGTGAGATGAAGAGTTGGAAAGATTCCTGTGCAGTGAGAGGTACTTAGTTTTTTTTCTTTACTTTATTCCCTGATGCATTGCTCTACACCATGTAGAGATGGCTCAATTTTTTTAGGTGACCCTGAGACCTTTCGTAACGTTTACTTACCTCTTTATAAGTACTTGTCAGTAAGACTGTTGGTACTACTACTGCTGCTTCTGCTAAAAGAAAGACAAAAACAGCGACAGTGTAATTTGATTTTAGCACTCGTAAACATTTTTATACACTTAAAATCATCGGAACTGCCCGGATTTTATTGAACTCTCTCTCTCTCTCTCTCTCTCTCTCTCTCTCTCTTCTCTGTTTGTATCTCTCTCTCTTTTCTCTGTTTGTATCTCTCTATCTATCTCTCTCTCCCGCTCTTTGTCCGCCTACCCGTCCGTCAGTCCGTCTGTCTGTCTGTCTCTCCCCCTCTATCTATCTCTTTCTCTCTCTCTCTCTTTCTCTCTCTCTCTCTCTGTCTCTCTCCCTCTCTGCGCAAGTGTGTGTGAAAGTGTGTCGCAGTGGTTAATTCAATGTGTGTGTGCGTGTGTGTGCGCGCGGTGTGTG
>JAWQFJ010031622.1:0-5000 GCA_034096865.1 Theodoxus fluviatilis | reverse complement strand
ATCCTTATTTCTCCCTCCTAATTATCATCATAAGCAGCAGCAGCAGCAGCAGCAGCAGCACCGGCACCAGCAACAGCAGCAGCAGTACCACTACCACCACCACCGCCCCTGCCGCCCCCAACTTCCCCCCAACCATCACCACAAGCATCATCACAACCACAACTACCACCACCACAGTCGTTGTCGTCATCATTATCGCCGTCATCATAATTGTCATCATCATCATCATCATCATCATCATCATCATCATCATCATCATCATCATCATCATTATCATCATCGTCGTCGTTGTCGTCGTCCATCTCGACGTTGTCCACTTTGACTTGTCTTCCTTCTTGTCTTCCTCCACCCCACCCCCTCCTCCTCCTCCTCCTCCTCCTCCTCCTCCTCCTCCTCCTCCTCTCCTCCTCCTCCTCCCCGTCCTCTCCCTCCTCCTCCTCCTTCTCCTCCTTCTCCTTCTCCTCTTCCTCCGCCTCCTTCTCCTCCTCCCCCTCCCCCTCCTCCTCCTCCTCTAGCTTTCCACCCTCACCTCTCACTGACACAGAGATGTTAAAGTTTGGGCAAATTGCCCTCAGAGAGGATATTGACGTAATGACCTGTCACATGGTCTGCTTGTTGCAAATTACTTTTGTAAACGGTCGTTTGTTCACTCGTCCATTTTCCCCGGGGTCTTTACAGTCTTTGCCATCCCCTGCTATCTGGTTCCGTTACTTTCCCCTCCCCTTTCTCCACACTCCCTCCCTCCCCTGCCACCCTTCCCCGCGTCACCTCCCCTCCGCCCCCTCTCCTCTAATCGTTATTGTGTGTGTGTGTGTGTGTGTGTGTGTGTGTGTGTGTGTGTGTGTGTGTGTGTGTGTGTGTGTGTGTGTGTGTGTGTGTGTGTGTCTGTCTGTCTGTCTGTCTGTCTGTCTGTCTGTCTGTCTGTCTGTCTGTCTGTGTGTGTGTGTGTGTGTCTGTCTGCCTGTGTGTGTGTCTGTTTGCCTGCCTCTCTCTCTCTATCTCTCTCTCTCTCACACACACACACACACACACACACACACACACACACACACGCATGCACGCACGCACGCACAATCTCCTCCACCCCCCAAACCAAACCCTCTTCCCCTGAAATACCCCGTATGGACAGCTCATCCAGAAACGTTGTGTAGGTTCGACGCACGGCATGACGTGTTGATGACGTCATGGGACAATCATAGAAACTGCCTAAAGCCTGAGCGCCACCACCACTTCCGGTCTCGGGGAGAGCCAGAGCAGAAACGGACAGCCCTGTCTCCAATCATACAGATGACATAGCTTTGTTGACTGATCTTGTCACGCCATACTCTTCCTTGAATGCTAAGTCAGGCCCATGGAACAACAGAAAGGCATGAAAACACACGCACAGTGACAAAGAAGCCCGGGGGAACAACATAAGCACAATCTATCCAGATGCAGCATTTAAAGAGCGAACGGAGGTAAGATCAGGATGAAGACTCACAGCTTGAACTTTCAGTTGAAGGGTGATAACATATAAGACTGTGTGTAACGAATTTACTCGGACAGGCTATGTGTTGGAAACACGTAATAGGAATATGCGTAGTGGAAAACTTGTTGGCAGCTACAGTTTCCTTTGGTGAGTGCAGGCATATTTGGTTACACACCATTCAAGATGCGTTTTCATTCAGGAAAGTGCCCCAGCATGGAAATACATTAATAAAGAAAAAATGAAAACCTTACCATACTCTGTGCTTTCTTCAGACAAATATATAGGGAGTGGAAACTTCTCAAAAACAAATTATTTGGTTACTTCTGTCTGTTTCCAATCCATTTTGTTAGACGCAATAGTTGTACTCTATTCGTGAACACACGACATGTCCTACACGATGGATACCACGACACCCGATATTGTCACCTTCGATGATCATCAAACAGAAGTACAAAAAAATCGTTGTGATTATTTCTAGTATTCATATCTTTCACTTATGGACTCTAATTTATGGATATGAGTAGAAGTAATGTGATACAGAAAACCAAATTGGCATGAATGAAACTGTATAGCTAAATTCACTTATGCTACTTCCATTGCAATGCAATACTGCTTCACGTTGCATACTTGTTTTCCATTTCTGATGGAATTTTTCTCCTCTTCTGTACGCCATCTGCTCTCTTCCAGCAAATGGCGTTTGCATTTCCAAGTCTCAGCTGCTCCTCTTCTATTGCTTGACAAAGAACTTATGCAAACAAGCCGGTTTCGGCGACCATCTGTTTCTTTCCACCAAGTCACAGAAACTCGGTAATCCCTTTGGATTGACATCCAGTCATTCCGCACTGGTCCAAGTGTTATACGTTTCCCTGCCTTGTGACACTAAACAAACGTTCGGAGTGAAGCTGCAATCGACAAGAAATGCATGGGTCTAGTCTGAAGCATTTCGGCAAAACTTCATTGTGGGCTATCTGGAGGGCCCATCTGGAGTCCACGGCCTGGTAACAGCAAATGCAAAACAAAACTTTGGAGATCGATGCGAAAAAGAAAAATGCTGCTCCAATAAATGATGAAATGCGCATGACTGCCTCGAATCATACCAGACAGCTGATGTGTCTGGATTCCTGACATATACAAAATACCATATCGCGTTTACCACGCAGGTAAGCAATCAGAAATAATAAACAAAGCCCTTGCCTGTCGTCTGGTGTGTTAGGTGTTAAAACATCTCCTTTCTCAGTTCTACATTTCTCCAGTGCGGTATCTGAGTTACTTCCAAAGTCCCTAAATAGACCAGTCTGAGGCAAAACACGTCCGAAAACATCTGGCATATTTCTTTTAAATAAAATGAAAAGTCAAGACATTTTATGCTTGACTGTCATCTGTGACTGACCTTGGGAGACTAAAAAATGCGAGACCTAATAAAGGTAAACGTGGAGAATGGTGAACTTAAAAACGGAGGCTTTTGAAATGATAAGGTCTGCTTTTATTTTTTAAACATAACACACACGTACAAACAAACAAACACACACACACACACACACACACACACACACACACACACACAGACGAATACACACTCAGACGAACGCACGCACGCACGCATGCACGCACACACACGCATGCACACACACAAACATACAAATACACACGGATACACTCGCACGCACGCACGTATGCACGCACGCACGCACGCACACACACACACACACACACACACACACACACACACACACACACACACACACAATCACACAAGAGCCCGCTTGCAAACGCTCACGCACAATGAGATGGAAGTAAGAATATGGTATTACATGTGCCATACGCATCCGTTGTTTCGGAAAGTGTATCTGTGTATTCATGATCTGACCCTGTCCGCATGCCCCTTGGTGGCCGCTGTAGCTACTTAAGGCGCCCCTGGCTGTGCTACTGGAGCCTCTCCCTGTAAGTTGGGGGTCAGAATAGACCCACCGCGTCTCCCTATGCAATTCGTAAGAGACGAATAAATAGGGACATTATGACTTGATTTTCGATTACTCTAAACTGTTATTGTCTTGCTTAATGGTCTTACATGGCCTACAAAGGTTGATAGGCCGTAAAACTCCATCCATCCATCCTACTGAAGCCAGCCCCCCAAAGCCATCAGTCAGGGACTCCAGCAGATGAGGCAGCCATTGGGCGGCTGCGGCTGTGGGTCACACTTGCTCCAGAGCATTTATTTTCACTTTGCTTTCATGATGAATTCCGTGCTTGTTCATCAAAATACACGGTTCGTAGGTAGTGACTGTGAATCGCTAGGATGGAAGACCTGGCTGTTTTCCTCGAGTAGAAACACATGACTGGAAATTTATTTCAGCCCCTGTTTGTGCTGCACGCAATAGTCTTATCCGTCAGTCAAGGAAATAACATAAGTAATTGGAAATCATTACACTACGAATAGAAAATATAGCTCTGCCTCTGAGGCGGGTTAATGTGGGATTTTGAAGAGACGCATTACGCAATTGAGGACCCATTATGTAACTGGCAAAAACACATAAAATCCATCGTGGTTGTCAGACTTTGGCTGACCTTCTCGTGACGAAGACTTCCGTTTGTCCGTAAATCAGTCTGTAAAGATCTTGAATATGGACAGTTTTTGTGTGTGTGTTGAAAAATACCTACTCATAAAAATGTGAGTTTTTCTTTCCCATAACACTCTCATCCCCATAATTGTCGCTCCTTTAGAGATATATGTAATGACAAACTGTCGTCCCATCGCTTACAATCAATATTGGCATGACAGACATCCGTCTCCAATCCACTCTGAATCAATCAATCAATGTCCATCCTCGCGCGAACTCGAGGCCCCGCTCTCCAAGCGCAGTGCCTGGCACGCCCAACTGCGAACAGCCGCTGCCAACGTTGGGGAAGACCGCTGTTGACGCCTGGCCGTTGCCAGGGAGCGAAGACACAGAGCTTCCCTCTGCCTCTACCCCTGCCCTGACGACTGGCGTTCCTTGCCCCCATTTGCAATCTCCTGTGCGCTTCGTTCGGATTTTAGTCTCCGAAGCCACGAGCTCGCCGATCTCCGCAGAGGATGACCGCATAGCCTTGCGTCTTCCTCCGTTCCAGAGAGAGAGACTACGAAAAAGAAGAAGATTGTAATGTCGTAAAATTGAAAGTATCGAACACGTCTTTGGACGTCTTTCTTCCCTTATCGCTTTACTGCTGGCATCCTCCTGTGGGACGGGGACTACAGTAGACCCACTGCGTTTCCCAAGGCGAGTACAGAGGGAAATCCAGACATGGGTTAGTCATCCTCTAACTAGTTTCAATTATTTGTTATCAGTGGGCTCACGTGACCTACAAGGGGTGACAGGGTGTAAAAACCTCTAATCACTATTAACCTATTCACTTCTGATAGATGCCTGGTTGATTGTTTCTCCTTCCCCGTTTCCAAAGTCTTGCGTTAATGATGAGCGAAGCCTCAATCCCAGTATTCATTTTACCCAACGCACGACTCATGCCTCTGCTTTCCTTTCCGGGTTCCACTTTT
>JAWQFJ010031620.1:0-14449 GCA_034096865.1 Theodoxus fluviatilis | reverse complement strand
GGGTCCAGACTGACATCAAGGTCCTCTCCTTCCTCAACCATGGGAGGGTTTCCAACAGGTGTGCCGTTGAGGAGGCTGGGGAAGTGCTTCTTCCACCGATCCAGTTGGTCTGCTGCCTTGCTGAGAACGTTTCCATCGCTTCCACGGACCGGTCTGTTGGTGTTCGTCTTCCTCCTAGAGAGCTGTCGTGTGATGTCATATAGGGTCTTCATGTCGTTCTTCTCCGCTGCCCCTTCTGCTTCAGAAGCAAGTCTATCCACCAGCTCCCTCTTGTCTCTCCTCGCACTCCTCTTCACTTCCTTGTTCCTCAGGTTGTACTCTTGCTGAGTCTGCTGTTTCTGTGCTCTGGTTCTGGCGTGGTTGAGTCGCTGCTTGGTGTCTCGTCTCTCCTCAATCTTCCTGATTGTCTCCTCTGAGAGCCAGCTCTTGTACTCCCTTTTCCTGAACCCAAGTAGTTCTTCGGAGGCTGCAGTAAATGTGGACTTGACTCGCTCTCACTTCTTCTCCAGGAAGCCATCCTCCAGATCAGCCAGTGCCTGATATCTGTTCGTTAGCGAGATGGCGAAGTCCTTCTGTTGTGTTGTTGTCTTCAGCTTGGAGACGTCGAAGCGAGGATGCCTCTGTGGACCAGTTTTCTTGACAGCTCGGATCCTGACTTTCAGTTTTCCAATCAGCAAGGCATGGTCAGATCCTGCATCGGCACCTCTGTAAGCTCTGACATCCAGTAGGGTTCTTCTCCACCTCCGTGAGATCGTCATGTGGTCGATCTGGTTCTCGGTTCTTGAGTCCGGGGACATCCACGTGACCTTGTGAATCCTGCGGTTGTTAGGCATCTCTAAAATATGTACAGCAGTTGATTTCTAATTTGAATTTTAAAATAAGTTGGTCTTTGTCTTGAATGTGTACTTTATATCACACCTATATCATCCTTTTTCCACAAGTACATATATCCGCGCATTGGGTTTTTATATAAAGTTTTCATCAGAATAATGTACAGTGTTAATTCATTAGTTGTGGTTGGTGAGCTCCTTCTACCGCCTGGTTGCGCAGTTTCAGAGCATAAAAGATGAACATAGCTACATCCCTTGTTTTACATACATCACGGCCATTGACCATATATTTCAATGTTGGATGAACAGTCATTCGAGTATACTTTGTTATGTATTTATTTCTAATTTCGTCATATTTATAGCATTTGAACAGAAAATGTTCTTCATTTTCAGTTTCATTTGGGCAAAATGGGCACCTGGTATCTGACACTTGGACATTAGTGTATCGTTTATTTATATTTAGTTCATTTATTCCCAATCTAAATCTGACAAATACATCCCTGAATTTTTTATATTTATTTCATTGAGATAATTCTCAGCTATAAGTTTGTCTTTATAAGTCTTGTATATCGAGAATCGTTGACTGCTGCCAAGTTTGGCACACCATTCCTGATAGAAGCAGTCTTGGAGTCTTTGTTTTAGATATCGTAGGAAGGTTACCCCGCCTGCGGTTCCACCGTTCTGCCACACAAAACCATAACCACATTTGTTTAAACATTCTTTTACAGCGTAAGGCCAGTTGAATCTTTCTGGTATGTTTGATTTCAGCAGCATAAGATAGGCCTGTTTGGGTAACCTGTCAATAGGCATAGCGCTGAGTCTCAACCAGAATTTGATTGCTTTCATCGTACTATTTACAGACAAAGAGTATCTTCCCATTTCTCCATATATCATACTATTTGGAGATCTAGCTTCTACGTTTAAAAATCTTTTACAAGCAAACATGTGCGTCTTTTCCACATTCTCTTGTCTATATAGACCCCAAATTTCTGCACCATATAATAATGTGGGTTGTATTTGAGCATCAAATAACCTGAAATAAACCTCTGTGTTCATGCTACGAAGACGCCACATTGTTCTCAGGAGTTGCACAATCTTCTGTTTGGCCCTTACTGCTTGATTCTCGAGAGCCCCCTTTATGGACAGTTTTGTCGTAAATACAAATCCCAGGTATTTGTAAGCATTCACAACTTCAAGTTTCTTCCCATCTAGCTGCCATCTTTCCCCTTGTGCTAGGTGTCCCCCTCGACGAAAAACCATTACCTTAGTTTTATTAGTATTTACAGTAAGACCAAGCTCTTTGGATATGTACTGCAGATTACTAATTTGGCATTGAAGTCCTGCTGGTGTGGTCGACAGCAGCACAATGTCATCAGCAAATACAAGCAAGAATAATTCTGTCAAACCAGAGACCATCTGCACTCCGTGTCTTCCATGCGTCCTCACATAATCTGCTACATTATTGATGAAAAGAGAAAACATTGTCGCGCTCTCGATTCCGCCTTGCTTCACGCCGACGGAGCACTCAAAGAATTCGGACATGGTCCATTTCCATCGAACACACGCTTGTACTTCGGCATACATTGCTTTCATCATTTTGATTAGCTTTGTGGACAGTTTTGCTTTTGTGAGGATGTTCCAGAGACATGCTCGATTCACAGAATCAAAGGCTTTTTGATAGTCCACAAAGGCTACGTACAATTTCCCTCTTCCCCCACCATATACATTTTTGACAGCTAAAGCATAGAGTGTAAATATATGATCAATCGTGGAGTGATCCGTCCTAAATCCGGCTTGCTCTATACAAAACTTTTTCTTATCTTCCGCCCACCTTTGCAGGCGTCTGGTCAAAACAGATGAAAATAGTTTGCTCAGAGTGTTTAGTAATGATATAACTCTGTAGCTCTGTGGGTCAACTTTGTCACCTGATTTAAATATAGGCACTATAAGTGACCGGCTCCAGCTTGTAGGGAAATATTGTTTTTCATACATTATATTGAACAATAGGGTAAGAAAGGGTGCAAGCTGGTCGCATGCCAGCTTCAGATAGTCTCCAGGTATTTCGTCAATGCCCGCTGCTTTTGCAGTACCAATCCTTCTAATCGCCATCTTTACCTCTTCTGTTGTTATCCGACGATCAAGCTCCTCTTCAGTAATGTCAACCGCATTTTCAGATTCAGGTAAATATTTGGATTGGATCTGGATTGGGCGGAGCAAATTTTGGAAGTGAAGTTTCCATGTGTCCAAGTCAATATCAGGGTGTTCTGTCTTTCTGCATGTAACACGGCGTATTTGTGACCAGAAATTAGAAGAGTTTCTTATATTTTTTACAAGAAACTGGCAAGTATTTCTTTGATACTCTGTCTTTTTGTCTCTAATGATTTTTTATATTCATTCCTAAGTCGAACATATTCATCCCTCTCTAACTGGTGTAGAGTTTTCCTGAAAAGACTAAGAGCTTTTTTGCTATTTGCTTAGCTTGCTGACATTCTGTATCGTACCATTTACTTTGACCGCTAGTTTTTGACGTGCTCACTTTAATGTTGCGTCGCATGCATTCGGCACTGGATAATAACTTTTCCACAATCATTTTTACAGCCTCATCTATGTCGTTGTCAACAATTTCGCTTGCATGCTGCACAGTAGCCTGAAACTCAGCAGTTTGTAGATTTGCTGCAATGTCCTGCACTTTGTCCCTATCCCATATCAATTTGGAGACAGTAGTGCCTTTACAGTTTCTTTTGTTGTCCTTGCTTTCGGATCCTATTATTATCTCTATGGGCATGTGACTAGAAACGATGTGATCCCCAACCCAAAATTTCGCAATGTGATCGCTTTCGTCAATAGAAATCATACAGTAATCGATCACACTAGCACCTTGTTGTGAAACGTACGTAAATTTTCCTTCTGTAACACCATGCACACTTCCATTTGCAATGAACATCCGGTGCACTCTGCAAAAGTTAACAAGAGTTTTACCAAAGCTATTAATAGTTGAGTCTTGTGAGTGTCGGCATATTCCTTGTTCATCACTTCCATCCTTACTTGTGACAGGTAAGATTTAATCATTTTCACTGTCATCTACAAGATTCATGTTCCATTTACCCGTCCTTGCATTGAAGTCTCCACATAACAACAGCGTTGCTTTCGGGTAGTTTTCTTGAAGCTCTAGAAACACATCTTCTAGTAGCACTATGTTGCATTTTATCACTTTGTCGTTGTAATATGGAGAGTCCATTGGAGGTATGTACACTGCTATCATAATTATTTCACTATGGTTCATGTTTGGGATTCTTAGGATGATTGTATTATCAACCTTGCATTTCAGTCTTGTAACATTATCCGTAATTGACTTCTTCACTGCTATCATAACACCCCCAGAACGTCTGCCATAGTGCGACAGCGTTAAGCGCAGACGCATGGAATACTAGGTAATCACTAAAGCACATAGAAAAATAAAATGTTTCTTAAGTAAATATTTCCATGAAACAACAAACATCGAACATCATCAGGTATTTCATAAATTCTGCATCAAGTTTAGACGTTAAGCCGTCCACATTCCAGCTAAGTATCCTAATGTTATAAAGTGATTTACTAGTCTTCACTGGTGGTACACTGTAGTGTCCATCAGTGTCATCTCTAAAACATCTTTGTGTCGAATGGGGTCGACGGCCAGACCGTCAGTCAGTGCATGGGGAGGGAGTTTTCAGCCGTCTCGAAGTCCTTCGGGTCTGTCGCAGTCTGCCTTTCCACCCTTACCTCGGTTTTGATGAGGTAGATGCGTGCCAGCTTGCGTCATCCTCACCCTCTCGGTCTGCTTTCTCATCTGCAGGGTTTATGTCTTCACTATTAGTGTTATCATAGGAATCTGTTAATTATATTTCTGGACAGGCCGATTTCTCAGATGTATCATCAATTTGTTCACACTGTGTACCATCGTTGCTCTCTTCTGATCTTTTGTTCTGTGTCGTTCACATCACTGTCTCCGTGACCCATTTCCAAATGGATAGTTGGGTCTTTTCACGTGGTTGTGGTTGTCCTGCTGAATCCTTGAAGTTCGTGGGGTTCACTTCTGTCGCAGCTTCGCTAGTTCTTTCACACTGGTCCAAATTTTTGTTCTGGGTATTTGTGTCATTGATCGGAGTATGCATTAATGGAACACTTCTTGTGTGGTCGGACTCTTGGCTGTTCCTTGTTTTTGTTTGCCGTTCATCTTTTTTTACAGGTTTACGTTGATGAGAGAATCTGTCATTTGTGTTCGTGTTTGCTTGCGGTTTTCTTTGGAGAGTTCTCGGTGTTCTCTCTTCTGTGTCTCACTTCGTTTTGCTTTTCATTGAGTTCTGTTTGAGGCGCTTGATCGGTCGTCTGGATAAAAATAAGGTTTGTGTTTCTCTTCTGTTGATTCTTCTTCTTCTTCTGTATCTTGTACTGTTGTTCCTCTCGTTTTTTGTTCTCATCCCTCCGATTTGTTCAATAATGTTTTTGGGTTTTTTTCCCGACTGTTCTCTGTTGACTTCGGATTTGTTACTGCACTCCCAGACGTCTGCTCGTCCAGATGATATGTGCGGGTTTTCTTAATAATTGTCTTCTTCCAAAATTGTTACCCTGAATGTTGCTTCTTGACCTGATCCTGTATCACCCGATATCTTTATTCCTTTCCTACGGTGTGACTGTCTACCCTGTTGTAACAGCAGCAGCTTGTCTGTCCATGTCAGAAAGGTCACCCAGACAGGGCGAGGTTTATCTGTTTGGTTTCCTTTTGTGTTTCCTAGTCTTTGCACGCTTGCTATTGCTCGCTCAGACCATGTCACATCAGGTAAAGCCTCTCGCACTAGGTTCAGCATGAGCTGAATACATTCCCAGTACGATTACCCCCTCCTTTCTGGTACACCAAACATCCTACCACAGATTCTTCTCGTGTTCCTTTCGAGTTGATTAATACGTATTTCTGTGGTACTGCTCTTGCTGTGCACTCTGCTGTGTAACTCATTAAGATTTTCTTCTGTTTGCCCTACATTACTTTGCATTGTCCTTAAACTTTCAGCGAGGAAGTTGTATCGAGCTTGGCACTGTCTCTCCATTTCCTGAAGACTCATCCACATCTGCCTTTGCTCATTATGAAGCCACCACAACTCCTTTTGGATGCTGTAAATCTTTTATCTAAATTGTCCTTCAATGTATGTATTATCGATTCTTGAGCATGAGTGGACTTCCGTGAAACTCATATCTTCACCATTCATCATGGCATTTGAAGTCATAATATTTTCTGCCGGTTTTATTTGTGGAGCATACATGTACTTGGGGATTGGTACGGGATTGGCCTCTATGTCGCCGTGCAGGAGAATTCGATTTGAGAGATCATGCAAGTTTGTTGGTGCTGAATGTGGGACAGAAACTCATATTATCATGCAGTAATGATGTATACAAGATTGCGCCAAGTATACATGCTTTGGTCATGCGCCGTGATAATCGGTAATCCTTTCGGCCTACTACTTCATCTTGTCTCAGATGGTTGATTTCACTTCTGAACCTCTTCTCCTTAAATTGTCTCTGTGTCTTCTTTCTCATCTTCACACCAGCACGTGTATGGTGTGCTCCGATGCGCAGTCTGTACAGGTCAAGTTCAACACCCATTTTAGCAGCTGTATATTGTATTGTAAATTCCGGTTATGTTGTACTTGTCAGTTGCCTCTTTGTCAATGGACTTTTATCCACTTCATTGGCACAGCTCCTGTGGGAGAGAGAGAGAGAGAGAGAGAGAGAGAGAGAGAGAGAGAGAGAGAGAGAGAGAGAGAGAGAGTGAACGGACAGGCAGGTAGGCAGGCAGACGGACTGAATGACTGATCCACTGACTGACTGCAGTCACTGACTCAATAAACTGAGGTACAATCGCGCGCGTATATACAGACACACACACACACACACATACACACACACACACACACACACACACACACACACACACACACATACACACACCGGTAACAAAACGGCAGACAGCCACGAACACTTACATGTATGCAAGTATGCAAGTATGCAAGGTAACGGCAGAAGTTCCCAGACACACTGAAGAATAAACCAAAATACATGGGTAGTCTGGAAACAGCTGCCTACAACAAACTCGAGCAGATTTCCAGTGGCCGGGAGATGGACACATCCAAGAGAAACACAGAGATTCCTGTCAAAGGAAGGTGTACGCTGCTTGTCAAATGTAGCGTCTCTCTCTCTCTCTCTCTCTCTCTCTCTCTCTCTCTCTCTCTCTCTCTCTCTCTCTCTCTCTCTCTCTCTCTCTCTCTCTCTCTCTCTTCTCTCTCTCTCTCTCTCTCTCTCTCTCTCTCTCTCTCTCTGAATAATCTTTGAATGGTCATTGTAAATGATCCTTGTATACCATTTTATAGGATCATTTATTCTGAATTGTTGATATCGGGTTTGATATTAGCAAAATGTATTGTCTTATATACATATATTAACATTGCATTATTATTATTATTATTATTATTATTATTATTATTATTATTACTGTTTGTATTTGTATTTATTACTGTGTCTATTTGCCCTTTTGTATTTGTATATCGAATATCTGTTTATATCTATATATTTACTCGCATTTATTGACGTGATTATTTTCTTTACGTTTCTTGTATTTTTCCTTCCTTTCATAATGCAGTCTGGTATATCACTAGGCCACCTAAACGTGTATCATCTTCCGAACAAAGTCACAGATATATGTGCTCTTTTACACCAATATGATTGCTATGTTTTTGGTCTATCAGAAACAAGACTCAAACCCTACATCCCTGACACAGCAGTAGAAATTAATGGATATAACATCATCCGAAAAGACGCTAAAAGCGAAGGCCAAACTGGTATAGCAGTATACATTCACCATTCCATTCATGGGAATATTTCTCGCCGTACGGATCTTGAATCTTCACAGATAGAGTGTTTATGGCTAGAAATGAAGCCTCCCAAAGAATCTTCAATCCTTATCGGCTATCTCTACAGAAACCCTGCTTCCACCTCCACATGATGTGAAGCTTTCAATGCAATGATGGACACAGTAACCCAATCCAACAAAAAAATAATCCTAATGGGAGATTTCAACATCGATTTGTTCAAACCCCAGCATACATGGAAATCTACCATCTCGTTATTCGGACTCAAACAAGTAGTCGACCTAGCCACAAGAGTGACCCATGACTCAACCACTCTCAGACCATATATACACAAACACTGAAAACCTCTTGTCAAGTATACAGGCACCTAAATTAGGGATAAGTGATCACTTTCCCACAATATGCTCCCTCTCCTCTAAAGTGAAAAGAAGTCCAAAGAGAATTCACACTACTATTCACTATCGATCCTTTAAACATTTTTATGCTGATTCATTCCTTGACAATTTAAAACGAATACCAATTCATGATGTCCTCAACTATTCTGACCTGACATGGCCCTTCATTTCTGGTATGACCTAATTTTCCAAACTGTAGAAAGACATGCTCCTATGAAACGGAAGAGAGTCAAGCATTTTAAACTCCCACCTTGGCTTTCCAACGAAATCATGCAGGCTATGAAAACGAGAGATAAACTTTTAACAAGAAGGGCAAAGCCCATACGACTCACATGCTTGACCTTGACCTTTATATGACCTTGACCTTCAGGTGACCTTCAAGGTCAAGGTCAAACAACTAAACCTACCAATGACATCATACACAAAGAAATGCTTTACACATTTTTCCTACCAAAATACATGTGACCTTGACCCAAGGTCAAGGTCATCCAAGGTCATGCAACACAAAGCTGTTAATTCAAGACATAGGAAGCACAATGGTGCTTATTGGCACTTTCTACCATGAGATATAGTCACTTTTAGTGGTTCACTACCCCATTTTGGTCACATTTCATAAGGGTCAAAGTGACCTTGACCTTGATGATATGTGACCAAATGTGTCTCATGATGAAAGTATAACATGTGCCCCACATAATTATTAAGTTTGAAACAGTTATCTTCCATAGTTCAGGGTCAAGGTCACTTCAAAATATGTATACAATCCAACTTTGAAGAGCTCCTGTGACCTTGAACTTGAAGCAAGGTCAACCAAACTGGTATCAAAAGATAGGGCTTGCTTTGACCTATATACCACTTGTAGCTAAGGTCGCCATTCTCAATAACGTGGGAGAAAATTGGGAAAATGTGAAAAATGACTGTTTTTGAGACCACATTTATGGCTCCTGTGACCTTGACCTTGAAGCAAGGTCAAGTCACTATGTATGTTTTTTGAGGCCTTGTCATCATACACCATCATGCCACATTTGGTGTTGATAGACTTAATAGTCTCCGAGAAAAATCCAACGTTTAAGTTTTTTACGGACGGACGGACGCCCGGACGCCCGGACGGACGGACGACACGGCTCAGTACATAGACTCACTTTTGCTTCGCATGTGAGTCAAAAATCAAGTAATATTTTCATTCTATATCAGCAAGATCTGGAACTACACAGTGTACAAGCTCAGAGAGAACTGAACTTTAATTGAGGCCATCGGCCCATTGCATTTTTTGTTCTCTCATCTTCAAGCCGTAGAAAATGTACATTGCTAGTGACCGTGTCATTCTTTCGTTAGTTTCCTGCATTAAAATTCTACAAACTCGATCTGACTTTCCATTTTTTGATCCAGAATTGTTCTAAATATTTTCTCCTCAACTCTTCATATGCAGGACATGTTAGCAGAAAGTGTACTTCATTCTCTCTTTCTTGACAAAATGGATAATTGATGTCTTGTACCTGTACATATCGTTTGTTAATGAGTAAGTCATTGATTCCAAACCTAAACCCGATAGACACATCTCTGAATTTTTTCACGTCAAGTATGTTCAAAAAAATTTCTGTCCCAAAATCTTGTTTAAAGAATCTATACCATACATACCTCTCATCACTGGCGTTCTTCGCATTCCAGTCTTGCTTGAAACAATCTTTCATTCTCTGCTGAAGGTGATGAATGAAACTCTTTTTTTCACTAACTTCCCCATTTATCCATACAAAGCCAAAACCTAGCCGATAAAGGCAATCCTTAACCAGTTCAGCCCAGTTTCGGTCACCTGCAATGCGAGAGTTCAAAAGCATTCGATAAACTAAAGAAGGAAGTCTCTCTTCCTTCATTTTACAAAGTTTCAGCCAGAATCTAATGACCCTGACACTGCTATTGATTGAGATTGGAAATATACCAAGATCTCCATATACCATGTGGTTCGGAGTCCTAACGTCTAGTCCCAAAAATTACAAACAAAAGTATGAGTTTTTTTCGACCCTTAAACCTCTTTGAAGGCCCCATATCTCTGAACCGTACAATAGCGTTGCTTATGTGACCGGGGGAAATGAAGCCCGAAGTCTTTACAAGGACTCTCTCTCTCTCTCTCTCTCTCTCTCTCTCTCTCTCTCAGATCTAAGGTCTTAGAAATATACGCAAGATTATATATCTGATTCTGTAAGCCAAAAGGTGTAGTTGATATCAATGCGACATCGTCTGCAAAAGGCAAGAGAAACACCTCCATCTTGCACGGCATCATCTGTACCCCGTGATTGCCCAATCTTCGCACGTACTCAGCTACTGTGTTAATAAAGAGGGAAAAAATTGATGGACTCTCATTTGCTCACTGCTTCACGCCTGCTGGACAATTAAAGAACTCAGATAGGTCATGACCCCAGCAAACGCATGCTTGCATGTTGACGTACATGGCCTTTAACATCAAAAGGAATGTTGTTGATATACATGCACCTTTAAGCACTTCCCAGAGATGCCTATGGTTAACAGAATCGAAAGCCTTCCTATAATCAATAAAGGCAACGTAAAGTTTAAATCGCCTGCCTCCATACACATGCTTCAGGATCATGTAATACAACGTTAATATATGATCAACTGTTGAGTGTCGAGTACGAAATCCTGCTTGTTCTTCACATATCTTACTTTCTAGTTCCATCCATGCACGCAGACGTTTTGCTAAAACTGTAACAAAGATTTTGCTCATAGCACACAGCAAGGAGATGCCTCTATAATTGTCAGGGTCTAGCACATTTCCTTTCTTGTACAGTGGGAGAATTATAGATCGTGACCACATTTCAGGAAAATAATGCATATCATAAAGTGTATTAAATAATTTAGTCAGAAATGGAATGACTCTTTCACCTACAACTTTGAAACAACCACCAGGTAAGCCATCTAAACCTGGAGCTTTCGAAGGTTTCAAATTGTTGATGGCACTTCTTACCTCTTCTCTGCTAATAACAGCGTCCAACAACTCATGGTGCACAACGTCCCCCATTTCTATATCACCTACTAAGGCGTCACAGGTTTCAAACATACATTCAAAGTGGTATTTCCATGTGGCAATTCTAATATCTGGTAGAATGGAGCGTCTTGATGAACTCTTAACTATGGCCCAAAATGCACTAGGATCTTGCAAACTTTTCATAAGCGTGCCCCGTACTTCAGCAAAATGACATCGTTTTTTCAATCTGACTAGGTCTTGAGAGAGAGAGAGAGAGAGAGAGAGAGAGAGAGAGAGAGAGAGAGAGAGAGAGAGAGAGAGAGATTTGAGATTTGATATCTTTATTGCGAGGCCGACGGCCCAAAATAATCTTTACAGAATTTACAAGCACATTCTGGAATGGACAGTAAATTTCGAGTGATTACATGATGGTACTGTAGAAGGAAAATAACCATACTTTAATATATTTATCTCTGGAACACAGGACATCAGGTAAGGGTTGTTGGGAAGGGGTTGAGGGTTTTGGGAACACTAGCTGTTGGGAGCTTTCCTTGTCACATAGGCCTACTATAGATACACTAGCAGTTATTTATGGTAAGATTAACCGGGGGGGGGGGGGGGGGGGAGGGGGGCATTTTTCGATTGGCTCTTTACTCCCCTTCTTGAAGGCGCTGAAGGCGACGTTTCAGCGCATAGTGAATAAACATTGCAGTATTTTTTGTTTTGATATATCCTCGTCCATCGATCAAAATTTTGAAACTTCTGGAATTTATATATTGACTATATCTTTTTATGTACTTCTCTCTGAGATCCTGATAAATACCACATTCTAACAGAAAGTGAGGTTCGTCTTCTACTTGATCTATACAGAATGGACATTGCGTATTATCTCCACCAAACGCTTGATGAGTGCGCAAACCACTTACACCTAATCTGAAGCGTACAAATGCGTCTCTAAACTTTCCTATTTCTAAGTTACTCAGGTACTTTTCACAATCAAACGAGTCTTTAAGGTCACTGAAAACGCTGGCTATCATTTATTTTACTGTGCCAATTCTGTGTGAAGCAGTCTTGTAGCCTGACTTTTAATTTTTTTCACGAAGCACTTTTCGTTCTCTATACCTCGATTTAACCAAACAAAGGCAAACCCTGACTTGCATAAACAATCTCTGACAAACTTTAACCAATTCATCTCATCAGGAATTGATGTACCTTCCAACATTAAAAGTGCTTGTCTAGGTAATCTGTCCTGAAGCATTTTCTGTATTTTTAACCAGTACTTAATGGCTCGTATTGTGCTATTTACCATAAGTGGAAATCTTCCAGTTTCGCCATAAACCAAATGATTCGGCGTCTTTGAATGGACATTTAAGAAGCGCTTGCATGCAAACAGATGAGCCCTTTCAACACTGGATTGCTCTTTCAGGCCCCAGAGTTCAGATGCATACAGAAGAGAAGGCTGAACCTGGGCATCGAATAATTTGAAAAATATACCAGGCTTACGGCTGTGCAATGCCCACATCATCTTGAGCAGAGAGACGATCTTCTGCTTTGCTTTTGTCGCTGCGTTGTCAAGAGCTACGTTTTCTGATAACTTCGTTGTAAAGGTGTAGCCAAGATATTTAAGGGAGTTTACTACTTCAAGCTGAGTTCCCTGAAGGAACCATTTTTCTCCCCGGCCCAGAAAGCCTCCTCGACGAAAAACTATGACCTTCGTTTTTTCTGTGTTGATTCTCAGACCAAGCTTTTGGGACGCGCAAGCAAGGTTGTTTATTTGGGTTTGCAAACCCACAGGAGAGGTGGATAGTAATGCTATGTCATCCGCATATATAAGGAAAAAGATGTCTCTCTCTCTCTCTCTCTCTCTCTCTCTCTCTCTCTCGAGAGAGAGAGAGAGAGAGAGAGAGAGAGAGAGAGAGAGAGATTGATTGATTGACTTTATTTCGGCCGACCCATCATTGATTACATTATGTACATGACTGTGTAAAATATCTTACATTTTCTTACATAATCAAATAATGTGTAAAATGTATTATGTGTAAATACGTTATGGACAAGTTAGAATTTATGTAAAATACAAGTCTCACAACTAATAGCTGTACTTCATAAATACCATTAGATTTTTTTGCATAAACTTTCTCATACAAGGATCTATACAGTGTTTTGACTTCATAATTCAGTGGATTAGAGATAGGGGGTTGTTGACTAAACTTGACTTAGTCCTCTTCGCTCCGGTCGGACCATAGGGCCTTCACTGCAAGTCTCCACCTCTGTCTGTCTTGGGCTGCCCTCTTCGCCTCTCCCCAGGTCATCCGGACTGTCCTCAGCTCTGCTTGTAGGTTCTTCTCCAGGTCAGTGCTGGTCTACCACGCTTCCGTTTACCCTGGGGGTTCCAGTCCAAGGCGTGGCGTGGAATGCTGGCATCGTTTCTGCGCAGGGTGTGCCCGATCCACTTCCATTTCCTTCTTTGGATGGCGTTGACGATCGGCTCCTGCCTGGTACGTTGCCAGAGTTCTTTGTTGGAGATTCTTTCTGGCCATCTGATGCGCAGGATCTGGCGGAGGCAGGTGTTGATGAAGACTTGCAGCTTGTGGCCGATGCTCTTGGTACGTCTCCAGGTTTCAGACCCGTAGAGCAGCACAGATTTAACGTTTGTGTTGAAGATCCTCAGCTTGGTGTGACGGCTGAGGCTCTCGTTTCTCCACACTGGTTTCAGGGTGACGAAGGCGTGTCGTGCTTTGCCTATCCTGGCTCTCACGTCTTCGTCTGTCCCTCCAGTCTTGCTGACCACGCTGCCCAGGTACGTGAAGCGGTCGACGTCCTCTATGGCTTGACCATCAATGGTGATGGGAGCTTCCCTGGAGGCGTTCACTCGGAGGCTCTTGGTCTTGGGGACGTTGATCTCCAGTCATGTTGTCTTGGCAATGTCGTGCAGCCTCTCCGTCTTTGCTTGCATGTGCCCATGGGTGTGTGACAGGAGGCCGATGTCGTCTGCGAAGTCCAAGTCTTCCAGTTTGCCAGTGAGTGTCCACTGAATGCCCCGTGGTTGGTCCGTAACAGTCTTCATCACCCAGTCGATCACCAGGGAGAAGATTAAAGGAGAAAGGAGACATCCTTGTCTCACTCCGGTGTTGACGGCAAATGGCGGCGACAGGTCAGTGTTGTGCACAACTCTGCAGCTGGTGCCTTCATAGAGGTTCTGGATTACGCTGACGATCTTCTGAGGGATGCCATAGTGTTTGAGGATTCTCCAGATGGTTGCCCTGTCCACCATGTCAAAGGCTTTCTTGAAGTCCACAAAGTTGACATAGAGTGGTGACTGCCATTCCAGCGACTGTTCAATGATGATCCGAG
>JAWQFJ010031616.1:25000-30000 GCA_034096865.1 Theodoxus fluviatilis | reverse complement strand
GTCTTCTAGATAGTCCGGTGAGCGAAACTCTCTGAAGTTTGTAAGTTTTTACAATTTGCCTATTTTTTTTACCCCTGTTTTTCTCGTCTGCCGGGGAGCTTTCACCGACCTCGTTAGGAGCACACCAACGCACTGATTCCCTCGATACGTACTCCTGGTCCTTGATGGCTATTTTCCTTTTATTCACAGTGCCTCAAAGCATCTGCCCTATACAAGCCATATCACTCCAGTTATTTACTTGAGGCGATTTTTAATACTTTTTGGTCGTTCGGGGTTCTTTCCCTCACGTCGTTCCCCCCCGTGACGCGGCGGGAGATCCTATTGTCGTTCCGGTGTCTCAACAACTCGGGGGTTGTATAAAACAGTTTTAAATAGTGTAAAGTTTTACGTTGTGGTAATTTGGTGTTAAACGTAATAGAAGATCCTATCAAAGGAAAAGACCCTGTATGGGTGTAAAAATATTACCCACGGTTCCCATATTCTCTCACAAGTTGTCCTGTCTTTTGGGACTAATACCTTCTAAAGGAAGCCCCATGTATGAGCGACTCAACAAAAACCAAAAACAAAAGTCACTACTCGCAAATGACGATGATTTACCAACGCCCCGGATCGTCTGGTTCCTGAAGAAGCCATGGGGGTCGATCCCCTCAGGTGACGTTCCCCAGTGCGATCATTCAGGATAGGCAAAGCGGCGCCCGCAGCAGTAGGCGCCTGAATCCATCTCGGTTTCCCGATCCTTGAAGAAAGCCCTTGATGAGCGACGCTCTTTAATGTATGGCACTGTCACAGGAATCTGTTCGCAAAATGTGGCACACATGAAAAACATTGTGTGGGAGTGATTTTGACCCGAGAAGGCCCTATACGACACTAACTTGGAGATATGGCATCTTGTCCGATCTCCACGCCATGGGTCTTCGAGGTCGACTCCCACACTTCATTAGTAATTTCCTGCGTGATCGGTCATTTCGAGTCCGTGTTGGCTCAAATTTCTCACAGCCTTATCCTCAGGAAATGGGTGTCCCTCAGGGCAGCATTCTGAGTGTGACACTTTTTAGTGTAAAAATTAACAGTATTGTAAAATGTCTTCCTCCCGGCATTTCCTCTTTTTTATACGTAGATGATTTTTTAATTGTTTGCCATGCCAAGAGCATGGATCTTATAGAGAGGCAGTTGCAACTGTCTCTCAATCGTCTTGTGGATTGGTCGGGTTCGAACGGTTTTAAATTTTCGTCATCAAAAACTGTGTGCATGCATTTTTGTGCATGTCGCAGATTACACCCTGATCCCGTTTTGTTTCTAGATGCATTCCCTTTGCCTGTCGTGGAGGAAACCAAGTTTCTTGGAATCCTCTTCGACAGACGTTTAACTTTTATACCGCATCTTAAATATTTACGTGTGAAGTGTACCAGGGCACTCAACCTACTTCGAGTAGTTGCTCACTCCCACTGGGGAGGTGGTAGCAGTGTTTTACTACTACTGTATCGTACCTTGGTGCGCTCCAAACTAGATTACGGTTGTTTTGTGTATGGGTCAGCTCGCAAGTCGTACTTGTCGATGCTCGACCCAATACACCATCAGGGTTTACGATCGGTCCTCGGTGCCTTCCGCACCTCTCCTGTGGAGAGTTTATATGCGGAGGCGCGCGAGCCTCCACTTTATTTACGTAGGCGCAAGCTTGCCTTGCAATACATCCTTCGTGTGGGTTCTGACCCGACCAAGCCTTCTTATCACTGTGTTGTCCAGCCGAAGTTTTCGCATCTTTACGCGGCCAAGCCCAGCTGTATCCCTCCGTTGGGGATACGAGTTGAGGAGGATATCGCGGCGGCAAACGTTCGGTTGGACTAAATTTTTACATACCCTTTATATTTGTCACCACCGTGGCTCCTGCCTGAGCCTGTTGTTTTACTCAATTTATCGAGATTTTTCAAGAGTGCTACCCTCTCTCACACGTACAAGGGTGCAATCTGGGAAACTTTATCAAAATATGCACATTTTTACCGATTGTATACAGATGGTTCGAAATACGGGGATCGTGTGGCGGCAGCTGTTGTCGCCCACGTCTCCGTCTTGCGTTTTCGCCTTCCGGATGGGACTTTGATCTACTCCGCAGAGCTTAGTGCACTTGAGGCCGCTCTTGGTGTAGTCCAGAGCAAGAGACTGCCACGAGCCCTTGTGGTCTCTGACTCGCTTTCGGCCTTACAGGCTCTGCGGGGTAGGGAGATTTCCCATCCTTATCTTTTTGGTATATTTGTTCATCTGTGTCGACTACAGTGTGGGGGTACTGAGGTCTCCTTCTGCTGGGTCCCTAGCCATATGGGCATCCCGGGGAACGAGAGAGCAGATCAGGCTGCCAAGTCTGCTCTCTCCCTTCCCGTGTCCCCGGGCAGGGTCCCGGCGGGCGACCTGGTACCCCGTATTAATAAATATATTTCTAACCTGTGTCAGGCCGACTGGGACGGCAGGGCACGTAACAAACTTCATGAAGTAGCTTCTGTGTGGGGTGAGCGACTCTCCCCCACATCGCTCACGAGAAGAGAGGAAGTTGTGCTCTGCCGTTCCCGGATCGGCCATTCTGTTTTGACCCACTCCTATTTGTTGCGGTCGGAGCCTCCACCGGAGTGCCGCACCTGCCAGTGCAGGCTCACCATGCGGCACGTTCTGGTGGAGTGCCCTCGACTTGCTCATCTACGGAGTGGGTCGAGCAGTCTGTCTGACATTTTTAAAGATCCTCTTGCTGTGATAAATTTTTGATAGATTCTGAGTATTATTCTCGTTTATGAGTTGTACTATATCTTGTTTTCGATATTTCTCTACTTACCTCTTCTGTGGTAGTCTTTTAATTACACATTTTTATTCAGTGAAAGTATGTTGTGGCCTTGAATGACCTTAAAGCCTGATGAGCCCTTGGGCTCCATCCACCTATCCCTCAATGCTTTGTTGGTGTCAAGGACATCGAGATGTGACATTTTGCCCTTTCATCATTATGCTTTTTCGTGTTTGAAGGCTATGCACTGCCTTTGCTGGCTGTTGGGCTGTGGGACTCAATTTTATTGATTTTATGTCACTAGTTTGGTAAATTGTACTATACTCCGCTGTTGCGGAGAGTTCTATTACCATTGGTGGAAGTGTTCCTTAACGTTGTGGCCTTATATAGCCTACAAGGCTGATAGGCCCTTAAACACCATCCATCCATCCATCTCTCTCTCTCTCTCTTTCTCTCTCTCTCTCTCTCTCTCTCTCTCTCTCTCTCTCTCTGTCTCGTACCACATTTGAATATTTTGCCTCAAGTGCTGAATGTAAGAAAGGCACTACTGCCTAATTCACTACCCTTGTAAAATAAAGTTCGTTCGTTCGTTCGTTCTCTCTCTCTCTCTCTCTCTCCCCTTCCTCCCCGTTCCCCCAGCTCCCCCCCCCCCCCGTTCTCTCTCTCACACACTCTCTCTCTTTCTCTCTATCTCTCTCTTTCTCTCCCCCCCCCCCCTCTCTCTCTCTCTCTCTCTCTCTCTCTCTCTCTCTCTGTCTCGTACCACATTTGAATATTTTGCCTCAAGGGCTGCATGTAAGAAAGGCACTACTGCCTAATTCACTACCCTTGTAAAATAAAGTTCGTTCTCTCTCTCTCTCTCTCTCTCTCTCTCTCTCTCTCTTTCTCTCTGTCTCGTACCACATTTGAATATTTTGCCTCAAGGGCTGAATGTAAGAAAGGCACTACTGCCTAATTTACTACCCATGTAAAATAAAGTTCGTTCGTTCGTTCGTTCGTTCTCTCTCTCTCCCCCCCTCTCTCTCTTTCTCTCTCTCTCTCTCTCTCTCTCTCTCTCTCTCTCTCTCTCTCTCTCTCTCTCTCTCTGTCTCGTACCACATTTGAATATTTTGCCTCAAGGGCTGAATGTAAGAAAGGCACTACTGCCTAATTCACTACCCTTGTAAAATAAAGTTCGTTCGTTCGTTCGTTCTCTCTCCCCCCCCTTCTCTCTCTCTCTCTCTCTCTCTCTCTCTCTCTCTCTCTCTGTGTGTGTGACTGATGGGTGTACTGATGGGTGTCAAATACTGACACCTTGAGAAGGTACAGGATGTTAGAAATGTAGGTGCTATTTTAGGAGGGCCATTTCAATAGGAGATAACAAACTGCTAAATCAGGTCTTCCTCTGGAGCTAATGGATGGACAACGGAGGGCTGAAGAACCCATGAAGCGCCACAAAGACCGCCTCAATACCTCTTCGAAGTCATGCGACATAGATACATCCAGCTGGGAAACAATGGCCTCCGACCAAACTCGCTAGGAACCAACACATACAGAGAGAGAGAGAGAGAGAGAGAGAAACAAAGAGAGAGAGAAACAAAGAGAGAGAGAAACAGAGAGATAAACAGAGAGATAAACAGAGAAACAAAGAGAGACAAAGAGTCAGAGAGAAATATAGAGAGAGAAAGCGAGAGAGAGAAAGAGAGAGAGATACAGACAGAGACGGACAGAGACAGAAGAGTCAGAGAGAGACAGTGAGAGACACAGAGAGAGACAAAGAAAACTACATCAAAGTCCAACATTTACCTGATCTTGACGACCCCCAAAACTGCCACTCTCGCACTACAGACGTCGATTGAAGCGCACATCTTATGTTCTGGGTTTCTTTGTCGTGTTGGTTTAATGGCTGTTTCTGTCCACATCGACGGACTACCAAGCTCTCCCGAAGTATAGTACAACTTGTCCTCACTTTGGGGCTCCTGAATTAGCGTCTTTTCTTGGGTTTGTGTTGCCCAAGGTCGAACAGATCTAGTGGTTTCCCACCGATGTTCCCTTCAACCCTGGTCAACCTCTATCCAAACTGATGCTATACGTGTGTGCCTTGTTGACCGTATAGCATCTTTTGTGATTGGCATCGTTGGTGTGTGTGTGTCTTGTGACAGAGTGACATTTTGCTTCTGATGATGTGCTCTGCCTTCAGAAAGGCGCATTTGCCAGTGGAAATACATTCATTGAACAATAAATTTAGTGGACATGT
>JAWQFJ010031616.1:17500-20000 GCA_034096865.1 Theodoxus fluviatilis | reverse complement strand
TTCATGAGTCGATGCACGTGTCGTCGTGTGTGTTGTTGTACCATTTGGGTAGGTAACCTACCTAAACACCCTACTTCAGCTATGTTTTGCCAGTAAATTTACCGAGTAATAGATCTAAACCGTTGTAGATTTTTTCCACAAGCATTGTAGTATTGTTTTGTTCAATTGTTGTTGTTTCTTACTCTTAGAATGTAATTTTGTGTTGTATTCAAGGTTTCTCGCATTCTGGCCGCCATCTTGCTCTCTCCACTTCCGATTACGAGATCTCGTGGGTCGTTGCTTTTGGCCTAGTTCTTGCCTTGGACCGAGACTAGCCAAATCTTGCTGGGCTAGGTAGCGCCGCAACGCTGCGACCATAGACTGGGCCCCTCCACCTACGCAGATAAAACTGATGAAGTTTCCTCCAGCAAAATAAAAATGTGTGGACACTTTATATAATGTTGGAGGTTTTTGGCGGCTGCGATACTTACATCTTTTGTGCCTTGTGTTATTCTCATGCGTTGGAGAAACATAATTTTTTTATTATCTCATGCGTAGGCCTATACCAGATGGCCTTGTGTCATAACTCCTTGCAAGTCTCACAGCGGCATCAACAAAAACCTGCACTAGTGAATGTAAGGAAACGTATGCGGGAACATTTATGAATTTTAAGAGGCATACCTTTGCTGGCAGGAATGTAATCCCACTTTAACGGGAAACCTGTGGAGTGTTTCAAATGACTGCTATCTTTTCGCAGTTTTCAAGTACTTTTGCTTGTGTGTGTTTGTGTTTGTGTGTGTGTGTGTGTGTGTGTATGTATGTGTGTATCTGTGTGTGTGCGCGCGCGCGCGCGCGCGTGTGTGTGTGTTATTGACACAGCACGAGCTAATACTTTTCAGACAATTTTTGTGAGGGTCTGAGCGACTTGGACAGAAATGGTAACCATACTTATCCTCTGAAACAATAATATGCTATAACACTGTTGCCTTCAAGACAAGTTTGTTCAACGATAGTATTATCCTAACAGAAAATGGACAAAACCCTCTCTTTGGAATTCTTCTAATTTTAAGAGGCAATCAGAAATATGCCTTTGAGACTAGTTTTGAAGAGGTCGAGGTAAAATAAATAAACATAGTTTAATCAGTAATATTCAGAGAATGCTTACAAGAATGAATGCTTCCCAAACGAGAACTTCCCACAATATATGCGATAGCGAATGAATCCCCTACGTGTGCTTATAAAATCAGTGTAGTCCAGGTATCTTCCCAACACAAGCAGCTATACAAGAGGAGACTATTTGAGGAAGCATGTTTTATGCAACATTCTGTCATGGCTGTACTTGCTAAGAGAGTGTACATCGACTCCCCCAGTTGATCATGCTGCTTGCACCGCCAACGTCTGAGCTATGGAAACAGCCCCCGGCAGCTCTTTGCTTAAGGGTTCCAGTTGAGGGTTGAGGGTATCGAGGGATATTTGCTGTACAAGAAATATGATGAAAGCATTCACAAGAACTATTGCAGACAAAAAAGTATTATCCGCAGTGAATGTGCCTAGAATATAATTATTTTTCTACAAAAGTTAAACTGATTGCTTGAATTAGAAACTTTCCTTTACTCCTTTCTGAAAGACCACTTTCCGCATGTACTCTTCTAGAGTACAACTTGACATATGTCCCAAAAGTCTCTCTGATTGCAACTTTTCACCACTGTTTTCTTATTTTAAAAAGGTAGGAGTCTTCTTGAATTTACCAAGAAGAAGCACATGTTTCTGAACTGTTCAGCTTTTGTTCTTTTTACTCGAGGAAAAAGAGGAACGATTGTGGAAAAAGTATCTTTTTTCTGCCTGTAGAAACTCCCCACTTTTCTCGGCAGTTAGCAAATGAGTATGTGAATGAGATCATTGGAGTGGGCTTTTCTCATGCCTAACATTAAGGTGATGCAAATCCATTCGTGCACTTGAGACAGCTCTCTCTCTCTCTCTCTCTCTCTCTCTCTCTCTCTCTCTCTCTCTCTCTCTCTCTCTCGTGGTGTGATGTCTGCGCACAACCTCTGACTTCCTTTGTAGCATGTTCCGCTTGTGCACGGACAACGTTCTGCCCTGAATGTTTTAATAGGACGAATCACCCAAGCCATGCCGTCCCAAAACCCTCGTAGCATGATGATTACCGTGCCACAATATGCTACAAGATGAGAAGTCCCGCACGAGACTATGATGGAATTAAGTGTTCAACATGACTGTTTCCTCCTTCGAAGGTATTTGTCATTGTGTTATTGATTTACCGGGTGTGGTACTCTACCGTGGCAACAGTGTGATAAAAACTGATTGCAATCTGATACGTTTTTCTTCTTGAGGGGCGCGGGGGAGGGGGGTGGGGGGGGGGATGGGGGGGGGGGGGATAGAGGGTGAGGGAGAGGTGAAGGGGAGATTGTTGTTGTTGTTTAACAGGTTCGGGATATTCTGGTTGACTCTTGCAGTCTGTTTGCACAAGACGATGTCACTTACGCCTTGCTACTCGTCAGAT
>JAWQFJ010031616.1:7500-12500 GCA_034096865.1 Theodoxus fluviatilis | reverse complement strand
AGCAACCACGTGAAACCCTCCATCTTTGAAGGATAAGAACTGGAATGCTTATAGTAGAAGAGTATGTGTCCGTACTTTTGGAGGAATAAAGATCGGTCTATGATGATAAAAAATTACAATAAACCATTGAGACAGTTGATTACAACAATAAATAATCGAGAATATTGATGATGGATAAGTTTTACTTTTATAATTCGTACACATACTCGAAAACGATGTGTAAACAAACACGCTGTCCGTAATAACCTCGCGGCGACCGTAGTCGCGGCTACGGTCTCAGTCGGCAGTGCCTATCGATCACTGATCGTAGGGAAGTAAACATTCTGATCAAAGTGTGATTTTATGAAATCCGATAAAGGTCTTGAGATCTATATTGAATAGACAGTCTCGTCTGCCAGACGTGGTGAGAATGAGGAATCCGATCCCCGCAGTTGGTGTGAGATGATTTAGCTTTGAATAGCGATCGCCATCCTATCTCGGTAAACGGCGCTGCATTTGAAACCCCTATAGGCTAAGCAAATGCGGTCGCGTATAGGCTCTGCTAATTGAAGAACGTGGCTGTGACACCAGCCGCCGACAGGTTTCGTTATTCATCATACTTCGATTGTGCACGTCTGCCAGATACGGCGTTGGAACACTCCCCTCGATGAGCTTGTTTGTTTACAAATCATTTTCGGGTGTGTACATATTATAAAAGTAAAATCTATGCAATACCAATATTATTGATGATATATAGTTGTAATCAAACGCCTCCATGGTTTGATGCAATTTGTTTACCATCATCGACCGATCTTTATTCCTCAAAACGTATGGACACATACATCTTCTACTAAATGCATTCCAGCTCTTATCCTTCAAAGATGGCGGCTATTTTGGATTGTTCGCTTGGCCCGTCTGGAACTGACGGCACCTCCAGCCTATTTCTGTTGCACTGTGTGTGGCGGTCTTTAAAAGCCGCGTGATGATGGGACACAGCCATCGCTGCTTTTTGTGCAGGACATTAGAGTCAATCTGTAAATGGCAAATGATAAAAAGTGAGAGGAAGACTGTAGGAAATGTACGTCTTTGCAGTGGCATGTGGATAAAGGGAGGTAATGCCGCGTGACCCGTACTTGTGTGACCGTGCATGGGAAACAATACAAAAGTGGGAAATATGATTTTTTTTAAAAAGAAAATGCTCAGTCTTCAGCGCACTAAGTCACGTATACATTGTCCTGTAAACAAACAAACATTTCCACTTTGAACATGATGTGTCTTTTGTGTGTGGAATATGCATATATTGTATAAATAACATGGTGGATGAAACATCTCATTTGGTCATTTTCCCGACTCTAGCCTTGTTCTCTCATGCACGTGCACATTCGCACATTGCATGCACCCAGCATGCACGTGCACATTCGCACATTGCATGCACCCAGCTTGCACGTGCACATTCGCACATTACATGCACATAGCATGCACGTGCACATTCGCACATTGCATGCACCCAGCATGCACGTGCACATTCGCACATTGCATGCACCCAGCATGCACGTGTAGATTGCATGCACCAGCATGCACGTGCAGATTGCATGCACCCAGTATGCACGTGCACATTCGCACACTGCATGCACCCAGCATGCACGTGCACATTCGCACATTGCATGCACCCAGCATGCACGTGCACATTCGCACATTGCATGCACCCAGCATGCACGTGCACATTCGCACATTGTATGCACCCAGCATACACGTGCACATTCGCACATTGCATGCACCCAGCATACACGTGCACATTCGCACATTGTATGCACCCAGCAGGCACGTGCACATTCGCACATTGCATGCACCCAGCTTGCACGTGCACATTCGCACATTGTATGCACCCAGCATGCACGTGCACATTCGCACATTGCATGCACCCAGTCCTTTCTGAGCAGACGTCATAACCAGGGAGGGCGGCCAATTTAAGCTCCTCGTTTCCGCCTTCGAGTTCATGACGATTAGATAAGGGTGGATTTGATTGGATGATAAAGAAATCGCTGTGCATGCGAGAACGTACACCACCACACACACACATGAAACACACACAAAGCTCCCCACAAAAACAAACAGCAACACCCAACTTTGCTGTGCAACTTTAATTCATTTCAGGCATTCCACTTCCACACAACCACTTGATCATATTTCTAGGTGAACGAGACGAAATCAAATGACGAAGAATCACTTCCAAACTTTGTTTTCATGCCTATAACTTGATTTATTTTCTGGACCTTCCGCTCTGTAGCTATTTTTATTAACATGTGTTGGATGTGCTCATTGCTTGATATTCTTCTGTCTCTCTCTTTATTATCAAAACTTTTTGTCCACTTTTTCCCCAGAGAAAGTAACATCTCCAGTTTCCATTTTGATCGATACCAGGGTTTTATGCAGTGCATTTGAAATCATTTTCATCGACACATTCTTCTGCTCAGCGTCTGATGAGATAGTAGGAAGTGCAATCGTTAGGACAGATGAAAATAATAGAATATGACGAAGCTTATTCGTGAGCATTTAACCAAACTGCTTAATTAAGAACACACTCTGCCATCTCCCATCATGCATCTCAGCCGAAACAGGCAGTTAAAAACATTCCAGAGGGAAAAGACATTACAACACAAACTGATTGCACTGCCTGACAACAGTGGCGTCCATGCAGCGTTGGACTATACATCTAACAATTTCGAGACCAGGGACCCAGTTAGAAAGCAGTTATCTCCTGAAGTTGTGATCTCGGTGTGCAGGAGAAACCAGTTTCGCATTTGTTCACAGCAATTTTGGCACCAATGACTTCTCTTATTATGTTTGAGTCAGCAAAACAGTCATCTTTCCCCACTTCCTGCCAAAACATGAACAGGGCTGGTGTGTTTGTGGAAAAACAATATCTAACCCCTCAAGCATTAAGTATTTAAAGTATTTTCCTCCTCCACCGCATGTGTTTTCTTGAAGTTGATAAAATTTGTATAAACAATAGTTGCTTGGTTAAGGCATTGAATGAGAGGAAAAAATCTAAATCTGTTACGGATACGCGCAGACTTGAAAACACACGTCGTAAAATGTAAACACCCTCCAGTCTATTAATAGCATCACAACGAAGAGGGTAGAAAGTTTTTGCCTGTCAGAAAAACTGGAAAGGACATGTCAGAATGATAGCCAAAACTAAGATATATTTGCCTTCTTCAATATTTTTTTTCTTGAAGGTCGATATGTTGTGACAAAATGACATTTGCTCATGGACGAAAACACGGTCGGCAGCTACCTGAACACAAAGGACGCCTGTATTTATGGGGCAGCTTACAAAATATCAAACTTCTAACCGAGATTCTATCATTTTCGCGACTTCTGTATTCCTTTTGTAAACTTGCTGACTAAGGAAGCCACGAAAAATAGCATTTAAAAAGGTTAGTTGGGGAGGGGGGGGGGGGGGGGGGGAGATCAATACCATTAACATCGTAATCTTCTTCGTCCAGTGTGCCTATTTTAATATCACATGGCGATTCAATGCATTCTCGAATCTGAGTTAATCAATCCGGCTTGAGGATATCCGAGCTTGTTGCTACGACCGCAATGGTTCGCCAAACACGTAAGATCAAGCTGTCGCGGGAAGGGGAGTGCAACCGCAATTCCTTTCTACTCGCTGCGGCTTTTGAGAATCATGAGCTCTGTTTGTTCAGCAAATACCTAGCGACTACAGAAACAGAGCTTGCCCCGTAAGACGTGAAAGGTCGAAATGGCACAGAGCTTCTGTCAACTTTTTTGGCGTCGTCGCCAGGGAAAAAAAGAAAGAAGTTACGCAAGCAACTGCTTCATTAGGGCAAACAAGTCATCTCCGAGGCGCCTTGCCAAAGAATGGACTAAGTCCACCCGTCACGACCACGGCCCCAAAGAGAAGCAATTAAATGGGTTTCGAGGCGGACTGGGGACGCGGTGGTCTTGAACCAGATTGAGGCCAAGTCAGGGGTCACACTAGACAAGGGAAGTCTCGTTCGCCTGAAAGGGCAAGATATTCCAGTGACGCAACAGCTTCTGCACATAGGAAAAAACCCACGTCTTCGTTGTTGAAACTCATTTGTTGAAGGTAAAGAAAGACATCGGATGAAGTAGAGGATATTCTGGTGTTCGAACAACATCTACAAATAGACGACTTGGAATGCTTTCCAAGTAAAGACGAGAATGGGTGAGAAACTCTTCTGGCATTTCGTTCTATTCTAAACTATGAAGGCACAGTTCTCTTGACATGTGCATTAATCCTCATCTCTCTCTCTCTCTCTCTCTCTCTCTCTCTCTCTCTCTCTCTGTTTTTGTTTGACTGTATGCTTATCTGATTCTCTGTCTGTGTGCGTGTGTTTGTGCGTGTGTGTGTTTATCCGTCTGTCTGTCTTTTGTATGTGCGTCTATCTGTCTGTCCGTTCGTCCGTCCTTCCGTCCGTCCGCCAGCCCGCCCGCCCGTCCGTCCGTCCATATATGTGTCTGTTTATCTGTCTGTCCGTCTGTGGTCTAAGTGTCTGCTGCCTCTGTGTGTGTGTGTCTGCCTCTGTGTGTGTGTATGTATGTATGTATGTATGTATGTATGTATGTATGTATGTATGTATGTATGTATGTATGTATGTATGTATGTATGTATGTATGTATGTATGTATGTATGTATGTATGTATGTATGTATGTATGTATGTATGTATGTGTGTGTGTGTGTGTGTGTGTGTGTGTGTGTGTGTGTGTGTGTGTGTGTGTGTGTGTGTGTGTATGTATGTATGTATGTATGTATGTATGTATGTATGACAAACGCGGTTAACAACGTTTACTACCCGGACTCCTACTCAAGAGCGTGCACACTTTGCGGGTTTCATTCAGACACTAACTCGCATGCCTTGAATGGCTGTAACAGGTTGAAAGGGCTGTACACAGAGAGGCACGACAGATGTGTGCAAATGGTAAGGCAGACACTAGAGAAGGCGATTTTGACTGAGTTCTGTGAAGTATT
>JAWQFJ010031616.1:0-2500 GCA_034096865.1 Theodoxus fluviatilis | reverse complement strand
GCTGGAAAGCTGAAATGACCTTAGAATGGCAGTCTGAGTGGAAAAATGACCGCGGAATAAAAACTTAAAAGTGTTCGATTATTTTTAGAGGATCACAGGATGATATAAAATACATTCACCCTCTTCTTTATGCTCATGTGGGAATTTGTCTAATGTTTATGGTGGCCCAAAGATGCGTTTTTCTTTGCATAACATTACGCAGTGGAAAATGTCTGGATTGTACAGCTTTAAGCCTGGCGTCCTTTAAAAAGGACACTTATGTTTTTCCATCCTGATTTTTATTAAAGAGTCTGAGATAGATCTAAATCACTGATTGGTGTTAGGGAGGTAACAATGTTTCAGAAGCCAAGTCTGAGTGGAAAAATGACCGCGGAATAAAAACTTAAAAGTGTTCGATTATTTTTAGATGATCACAGGATGATATAAAATACATTCACCCTCTTCTTTATGCTCATGTGGGAATTGTTCTAATGTTTATGGTCGCCCAAAGATGCGTTTTTCTTTGCATAACATTACGCAGTGGAAAATGTCTGGATTGTACAGCTTTAAGCCTGGCGTCCTTTAAAAAGGACACTTATGTTTTCCCATCCTGATTTTTATTAAAGAGTCTGAGATAGATCTAAATCACTGATTGATGTTAGGGAGGTAACAATGTTTCAGAAGCCAAGTTGGAGAGAGTGATCTCTCTTGACAGTAAAGTGTCATGGTTGACACCATTCAAAATTCACGTGCTGAGGTGATCAAGATGAGTTCCCAAACAATGTAAGGCTTTATATTTTTAATTAACAACATTTTTAATAACATTATTGAAGACAATTTGTATATAAAGGCATAATCTAAAACGATATTTTTGCTTTTGTGAATTTAGTCCATAGTTTGTGATATAGACAGTTTAGATCTGCTGTCCTAAAAAGGACGCTAGGACTGAATGGCCAGAGGTTTTTTATGTATGGTTTGGATGTGTTTGAGATTCACTGTGAACATTGTTATTGATATGCTGGATGATGATGACTCATTTCAAAGAGCTGACATCTTTCTTGACCCTCCTGATGTTGATGAATTGACTAATGAGGATAGTGGTGATGAAGATGTGTGCCATCAACAACCTGTCCGGACGACAACTGACTGCCAATGCTACCGCTACAATCGGGTCACGAAGTGGAAGAAGTACACTGGCAGAGGAGAACAGTAGTGGTGATGGAGATGTTCCTGATCAAGAGTCGTCTGAAGACGAAAATGTCCACGTTTCTCTCAAGCTGGGGACGACCTTCAGCACTCCTCCTCCCTCAGCACACCCAGGGCAGTTGCCTCAATGTGTCCACCCCTCCCCCAACACCCAGGGCAGTTGCCTTCATGTGTCCAAGATGTGCGTGCTGGCCACACCCCTTGGGTACTGCGTCCAGTTTGAACCCTACCAAGGCGCAAAAGGCAGGCAAGCCAATGCAGATGAGTATCCAGGCATTAGAATGGGTGGAGCGGTGGTGGTTGATCTCATCTCTGAGCTCTAGCAAGAGGAGCTGGACGACTGCTACCATCTGACCTTTGATAATTTGTTTACATCTCTGAAGCTGGTTGACGTCCTCACGAGCAAGAAGATTGGATGTACAGGAACGGTTCGTGCCAACAGGAATGAGAAGTGCCCACTGAAGTCCATCCCTGCTATGAAGAATACCCAGAGAGGCACCTACGACTTTCAGCAGGCATAAAAAACAGGAGTGCTCGTGGTTTGATGGAACGACAACAGCGTCGTCAACATTGTCTCAAATGCAGCAGGAGTCAACCCTCTGCAGTCAGCCTCCCGATGGTCAAGGGCAGAGAAAAAACGTGTCAAGATCCCACAGCTCTTCCTGATCAAGCATTATAACAAGACGATGGGCGGTTGCGACAGGATGGACCAGAACATTGACAAGTACCGTGTCTCCATAAGATCCAAGAAATGGTGGTTTGCCATCTTCAGCTTCTGTCTAGACCTGTGTGTGCAGCAGACGTGGCACATGTACAGGGCAACACCTGCCTCAGAGTCCATGCAGATGGATCTCCTGGCAGTTCGGCGTTCCATCGCCCACGTCTACCTCAAGAGGTCACAAGCTGCTGCCTGCCTTGAGCCCCCCAACCACCCTGTTGGACGTGTTGCAAAGCTGGACAGAATAGTTCCACCAGCAATCAGATATGATGGGTTGGATCACCTGGTGGAGCACATCCCCAACCAGAGAAGATGCGCACACTGTGGCAAAAAGGTCAAACAAATCTGCCTGAAGTGTGATGTCCCACTGCACCGAAAGTACTGTTTTGTGGCATTTCATACTCCTGTGTAATGTGTGATTGACAACTTGAACTCTCACAATGAAAGTGAAGTGCTGTGACATGCTGTGTAAAATCGTTGAAAGCAACTTTATTTGCCCAGATTGTTCACATTAGCAGGATAACAGGGTGGCATTGGTTCAGAAGATTATTTTGTTTGTTTTTGTTTTATTTATTTTTTTCTCGAATTTTCAAATGG
>JAWQFJ010031615.1:42500-75448 GCA_034096865.1 Theodoxus fluviatilis | reverse complement strand
TGTGTACAGTGTGTGTCCTTCACACCTCTGTCCAACACTGACTGTGTACAGTGTGTGTCCTTCACACCTCTGTCCAACACTGAGTGTGTACAGTGTGTGTCCTTCACACCTCTGTCCAACACTGACTGTGTACAGTGTGTGTCCTTCACACCTCTGTCCAACACTGACTGTGTACAGTGTGTGTCCTTCACACCTCTGTCCAACACTGACTGTGTACAGTGTGTGTCCTTCACACCTCTGTCCAACACTGAGTGTGTACAGTGTGTGTCCTTCACACCTCTGTCCAACACTGACTGTGTACAGTGTGTGTCCTTCACACCTCTGTCCAACACTCAGTGTGTACAGTGTGTGTCCTTCACACCTCTGTCCAACACTGACTGTGTACAGTGTGTGTCCTTCACACCTCTGTCCAACACTGACTGTGTACAGTGTGTGTCCTTCACACCTCTGTCCAACACTGACTGTGTACAGTGTGTGTCCTTCACACCTCTGTCCAACACTGACTGTGTACAGTGTGTGTCCTTCACACCTCTGTCCAACACTGACTGTGTACAGTGTGTGTCCTTCACACCTCTGTCCAACACTGACTGTGTACAGTGTGTGTCCTTCACACCTCTGTCCAACACTCAGTGTGTACAGTGTGTGTCCTTCACACCTCTGTCCAACACTGACTGTGTACAGTGTGTGTCCTTCACACCTCTGTCCAACACTGACTGTGTACAGTGTGTGTCCTTCACACCTCTGTCCAACACTGACTGTGTACAGTGTGTGTCCTTCACACCTCTGTCCAACACTGACTGTGTACAGTGTGTGTCCTTCACACCTCTGTCCAACACTGACTGTGTACAGTGTGTGTCCTTCACACCTCTGTCCAACACTGAGTGTGTACAGTGTGTGTCCTTCACACCTCTGTCCAACACTGACTGTGTACAGTGTGTGTCCTTCACACCTCTGTCCAACACTGACTGTGTACAGTGTGTGTCCTTCACACCTCTGTCCAACACTCAGTGTGTACAGTGTGTGTCCTTCACACCTCTGTCCAACACTGACTGTGTACAGTGTGTGTCCTTCACACCTCTGTCCAACACTCAGTGTGTACAGTGTGTGTCCTTCACACCTCTGTCCAACACTGACTGTGTACAGTGTGTGTCCTTCACACCTCTGTCCAACACTGACTGTGTACAGTGTGTGTCCTTCACACCTCTGTCCAACACTGACTGTGTACAGTGTGTGTCCTTCACACCTCTGTCCAACACTCAGTGTGTACAGTGTGTGTCCTTCACACCTCTGTCCAACACTGACTGTGTACAGTGTGTGTCCTTCACACCTCTGTCCAACACTGACTGTGTACAGTGTGTGTCCTTCACACCTCTGTCCAACACTCAGTGTGTACAGTGTGTGTCCTTCACACCTCTGTCCAACACTGACTGTGTACAGTGTGTGTCCTTCACACCTCTGTCCAACACTGACTGTGTACAGTGTGTGTCCTTCACACCTCTGTCCAACACTCAGTGTGTACAGTGTGTGTCCTTCACACCTCTGTCCAACACTGACTGTGTACAGTGTGTGTCCTTCACACCTCTGTCCAACACTGACTGTGTACAGTGTGTGTCCTTCACACCTCTGTCCAACACTGACTGTGTACAGTGTGTGTCCTTCACACCTCTGTCCAACACTGAGTGTGTACAGTGTGTGTCCTTCACACCTCTGTCCAACACTGACTGTGTACAGTGTGTGTCCTTCACACCTCTGTCCAACACTCAGTGTGTACAGTGTGTGTCCTTCACACCTCTGTCCAACACTGACTGTGTACAGTGTGTGTCCTTCACACCTCTGTCCAACACTCAGTGTGTACAGTGTGTGTCCTTCACACCTCTGTCCAACACTCAGTGTGTACAGTGTGTGTCCTTCACACCTCTGTCCAACACTGACTGTGTACAGTGTGTGTCCTTCACACCTCTGTCCAACACTGACTGTGTACAGTGTGTGTCCTTCACACCTCTGTCCAACACTGACTGTGTACAGTGTGTGTCCTTCACACCTCTGTCCAACACTCAGTGTGTACAGTGTGTGTCCTTCACACCTCTGTCCAACACTGACTGTGTACAGTGTGTGTCCTTCACACCTCTGTCCAACACTGACTGTGTACAGTGTGTGTCCTTCACACCTCTGTCCAACACTCAGTGTGTACAGTGTGTGTCCTTCACACCTCTGTCCAACACTGACTGTGTACAGTGTGTGTCCTTCACACCTCTGTCCAACACTGACTGTGTACAGTGTGTGTCCTTCACACCTCTGTCCAACACTCAGTGTGTACAGTGTGTGTCCTTCACACCTCTGTCCAACACTGACTGTGTACAGTGTGTGTCCTTCACACCTCTGTCCAACACTCAGTGTGTATCAGTGTGTGTCCTTCACACCTCTGTCCAACACTGACTGTGTACAGTGTGTGTCCTTCACACCTCTGTCCAACACTGACTGTGTACAGTGTGTGTCCTTCACACCTCTGTCCAACACTGACTGTGTACAGTGTGTGTCCTTCACACCTCTGTCCAACACTCAGTGTGTACAGTGTGTGTCCTTCACACCTCTGTCCAACACTGACTGTGTACAGTGTGTGTCCTTCACACCTCTGTCCAACACTGACTGTGTACAGTGTGTGTCCTTCACACCTCTGTCCAACACTGACTGTGTACAGTGTGTGTCCTTCACACCTCTGTCCAACACTGACTGTGTACAGTGTGTGTCCTTCACACCTCTGTCCAACACTGACTGTGTACAGTGTGTGTCCTTCACACCTCTGTCCAACACTGACTGTGTACAGTGTGTGTCCTTCACACCTCTGTCCAACACTGACTGTGTACAGTGTGTGTCCTTCACACCTCTGTCCAACACTCAGTGTGTACAGTGTGTGTCCTTCACACCTCTGTCCAACACTGACTGTGTACAGTGTGTGTCCTTCACACCTCTGTCCAACACTGACTGTGTACAGTGTGTGTCCTTCACACCTCTGTCCAACACTCAGTGTGTACAGTGTGTGTCCTTCACACCTCTGTCCAACACTGACTGGGTACAGTGTGTGTCCTTCACACCTCTGTCCAACACTGACTGTGTACAGTGTGTGTCCTTCACACCTCTGTCCAACACTCAGTGTGTACAGTGTGTGTCCTTCACACCTCTGTCCAACACTGACTGTGTACAGTGTGTGTCCTTCACACCTCTGTCCAACACTGACTGTGTACAGTGTGTGTCCTTCACACCTCTGTCCAACACTCAGTGTGTACAGTGTGTGTCCTTCACACCTCTGTCCAACACTGACTGTGTACAGTGTGTGTCCTTCACACCTCTGTCCAACACTGACTGTGTACAGTGTGTGTCCTTCACACCTCTGTCCAACACTGACTGTGTACAGTGTGTGTCCTTCACACCTCTGTCCAACACTGACTGTGTACAGTGTGTGTCCTTCACACCTCTGTCCAACACTGACTGGGTACAGTGTGTGTCCTTCACACCTCTGTCCAACACTGACTGTGTACAGTGTGTGTCCTTCACACCTCTGTCCAACACTGACTGGGTACAGTGTGTGTCCTTCACACCTCTGTCCAACACTGACTGTGTACAGTGTGTGTCCTTCACACCTCTGTCCAACACTGGGTGTACAGTGTGTGTCCTTCACACCTCTGTCCAACACTCAGTGTGTACAGTGTGTGTCCTTCACACCTCTGTCCAACACTGTGTACAGTGTGTGTCCTTCACACCTCTGTCCAACACTGACTGTGTACAGTGTGTGTCCTTCACACCTCTGTCCAACACTGAGTGTGTACAGTGTGTGTCCTTCACACCTCTGTCCAACACTGACTGGGTACAGTGTGTGTCCTTCACACCTCTGTCCAACACTCAGGGTGTACAGTGTGTGTCCTTCACACCTCTGTCCAACACTGACTGTGTACAGTGTGTGTCCTTCACACCTCTGTCCAACACTCAGTGTGTACAGTGTGTGTCCTTCACACCTCTGTCCAACACTGACTGTGTACAGTGTGTGTCCTTCACACCTCTGTCCAACACTCAGTGTGTACAGTGTGTGTCCTTCACACCTCTGTCCAACACTGACTGTGTACAGTGTGTGTCCTTCACACCTCTGTCCAACACTCAGTGTGTACAGTGTGTGTCCTTCACACCTCTGTCCAACACTGACTGTGTACAGTGTGTGTCCTTCACACCTCTGTCCAACACTCAGTGTGTACAATGTGTGTCCTTCACACCTCTGTCCAACACTGACTGTGTACAGTGTGTGTCCTTCACACCTCTGTCCAACACTGACTGTGTACAGTGTGTGTCCTTCACACCTCTGTCCAACACTGGGTGTACAGTGTGTGTCCTTCACACCTCTGTCCAACACTCAGGGTGTACAGTGTGTGTCCTTCACACCTCTGTCCAACACTGTGTACAGTGTGTGTCCTTCACACCTCTGTCCAACACTGACTGTGTACAGTGTGTGTCCTTCACACCTCTGTCCAACACTCAGTGTGTACAGTGTGTGTCCTTCACACCTCTGTCCAACACTGTGTACAGTGTGTGTCCTTCACACCTCTGTCCAACACTGACTGTGTACAGTGTGTGTCCTTCACACCTCTGTCCAACACTGACTGTGTACAGTGTGTGTCCTTCACACCTCTGTCCAACACTGACTGTGTACAGTGTGTGTCCTTCACACCTCTGTCCAACACTGACTGTGTACAGTGTGTGTCCTTCACACCTCTGTCCAACACTGACTGTGTACAGTGTGTGTCCTTCACACCTCTGTCCAACACTGACTGTGTACAGTGTGTGTCCTTCACACCTCTGTCCAACACTGACTGTGTACAGTGTGTGTCCTTCACACCTCTGTCCAACACTCAGGGTGTACAATGTGTGTCCTTCACACCTCTGTCCAACACTGACTGGGTACAGTGTGTGTCCTTCACACCTCTGTCCAACACTGACTGTGTACAGTGTGTGTCCTTCACACCTCTGTCCAACACTCAGTGTGTACAGTGTGTGTCCTTCACACCTCTGTCCAACACTGACTGTGTACAGTGTGTGTCCTTCACACCTCTGTCCAACACTGACTGTGTACAGTGTGTGTCCTTCACACCTCTGTCCAACACTGACTGTGTACAGTGTGTGTCCTTCACACCTCTGTCCAACACTGACTGTGTACAGTGTGTGTCCTTCACACCTCTGTCCAACACTGACTGTGTACAGTGTGTGTCCTTCACACCTCTGTCCAACACTGACTGTGTACAGTGTGTGTCCTTCACACCTCTGTCCAACACTGACTGTGTACAGTGTGTGTCCTTCACACCTCTGTCCAACACTGACTGTGTACAGTGTGTGTCCTTCACACCTCTGTCCAACACTCAGTGTGTACAGTGTGTGTCCTTCACACCTCTGTCCAACACTGACTGTGTACAGTGTGTGTCCTTCACACCTCTGTCCAACACTGACTGTGTACAGTGTGTGTCCTTCACACCTCTGTCCAACACTCAGTGTGTACAGTGTGTGTCCTTCACACCTCTGTCCAACACTGACTGTGTACAGTGTGTGTCCTTCACACCTCTGTCCAACACTCAGTGTGTACAGTGTGTGTCCTTCACACCTCTGTCCAACACTGACTGTGTACAGTGTGTGTCCTTCACACCTCTGTCCAACACTGACTGTGTACAGTGTGTGTCCTTCACACCTCTGTCCAACACTCAGTGTGTACAATGTGTGTCCTTCACACCTCTGTCCAACACTGACTGTGTACAGTGTGTGTCCTTCACACCTCTGTCCAACACTGACTGTGTACAGTGTGTGTCCTTCACACCTCTGTCCAACACTCAGTGTGTACAGTGTGTGTCCTTCACACCTCTGTCCAACACTGACTGTGTACAGTGTGTGTCCTTCACACCTCTGTCCAACACTGACTGTGTACAGTGTGTGTCCTTCACACCTCTGTCCAACACTGACTGTGTACAGTGTGTGTCCTTCACACCTCTGTCCAACACTGACTGTGTACAGTGTGTGTCCTTCACACCTCTGTCCAACACTGACTGTGTACAGTGTGTGTCCTTCACACCTCTGTCCAACACTGACTGTGTACAGTGTGTGTCCTTCACACCTCTGTCCAACACTGACTGTGTACAGTGTGTGTCCTTCACACCTCTGTCCAACACTGACTGTGTACAGTGTGTGTCCTTCACACCTCTGTCCAACACTGACTGTGTACAGTGTGTGTCCTTCACACCTCTGTCCAACACTGACTGTGTACAGTGTGTGTCCTTCACACCTCTGTCCAACACTGACTGTGTACAGTGTGTGTCCTTCACACCTCTGTCCAACACTGACTGTGTACAGTGTGTGTCCTTCACACCTCTGTCCAACACTCAGTGTGTACAGTGTGTGTCCTTCACACCTCTGTCCAACACTGACTGTGTACAGTGTGTGTCCTTCACACCTCTGTCCAACACTCAGTGTGTACAGTGTGTGTCCTTCACACCTCTGTCCAACACTGACTGTGTACAGTGTGTGTCCTTCACACCTCTGTCCAACACTGACTGTGTACAGTGTGTGTCCTTCACACCTCTGTCCAACACTGACTGTGTACAGTGTGTGTCCTTCACACCTCTGTCCAACACTCAGTGTGTACAATGTGTGTCCTTCACACCTCTGTCCAACACTGACTGTGTACAGTGTGTGTCCTTCACACCTCTGTCCAACACTGACTGTGTACAGTGTGTGTCCTTCACACCTCTGTCCAACACTCAGTGTGTACAATGTGTGTGTCCTTCACACCTCTGTCCAACACTGACTGTGTACAGTGTGTGTCCTTCACACCTCTGTCCAACACTGACTGTGTACAGTGTGTGTCCTTCACACCTCTGTCCAACACTCAGTGTGTACAGTGTGTGTCCTTCACACCTCTGTCCAACACTGACTGTGTACAGTGTGTGTCCTTCACACCTCTGTCCAACACTGACTGTGTACAGTGTGTGTCCTTCACACCTCTGTCCAACACTGAGTGTGTACAGTGTGTGTCCTTCACACCTCTGTCCAACACTGACTGTGTACAGTGTGTGTCCTTCACACCTCTGTCCAACACTGACTGTGTACAGTGTGTGTCCTTCACACCTCTGTCCAACACTGACTGTGTACAGTGTGTGTCCTTCACACCTCTGTCCAACACTGGGTGTACAGTGTGTGTCCTTCACACCTCTGTCCAACACTGACTGTGTACAGTGTGTGTCCTTCACACCTCTGTCCAACACTCAGTGTGTACAGTGTGTGTCCTTCACACCTCTGTCCAACACTGTGTACAGTGTGTGTCCTTCACACCTCTGTCCAACACTGACTGTGTACAGTGTGTGTCCTTCACACCTCTGTCCAACACTCAGTGTGTACAGTGTGTGTCCTTCACACCTCTGTCCAACACTGACTGTGTACAGTGTGTGTCCTTCACACCTCTGTCCAACACTCAGTGTGTACAGTGTGTGTCCTTCACACCTCTGTCCAACACTGACTGTGTACAGTGTGTGTCCTTCACACCTCTGTCCAACACTGACTGTGTACAGTGTGTGTCCTTCACACCTCTGTCCAACACTCAGTGTGTACAGTGTGTGTCCTTCACACCTCTGTCCAACACTGACTGTGTACAGTGTGTGTCCTTCACACCTCTGTCCAACACTGACTGTGTACAGTGTGTGTCCTTCACACCTCTGTCCAACACTCAGTGTGTACAGTGTGTGTCCTTCACACCTCTGTCCAACACTGACTGTGTACAGTGTGTGTCCTTCACACCTCTGTCCAACACTGACTGTGTACAGTGTGTGTCCTTCACACCTCTGTCCAACACTGACTGTGTACAGTGTGTGTCCTTCACACCTCTGTCCAACACTGACTGTGTACAGTGTGTGTCCTTCACACCTCTGTCCAACACTGACTGTGTACAGTGTGTGTCCTTCACACCTCTGTCCAACACTGACTGTGTACAGTGTGTGTCCTTCACACCTCTGTCCAACACTGACTGTGTACAGTGTGTGTCCTTCACACCTCTGTCCAACACTGACTGTGTACAGTGTGTGTCCTTCACACCTCTGTCCAACACTGACTGTGTACAGTGTGTGTCCTTCACACCTCTGTCCAACACTGACTGTGTACAGTGTGTGTCCTTCACACCTCTGTCCAACACTGACTGTGTACAGTGTGTGTCCTTCACACCTCTGTCCAACACTGACTGTGTACAGTGTGTGTCCTTCACACCTCTGTCCAACACTGACTGTGTACAGTGTGTGTCCTTCACACCTCTGTCCAACACTCAGTGTGTACAGTGTGTGTCCTTCACACCTCTGTCCAACACTGACTGTGTACAGTGTGTGTCCTTCACACCTCTGTCCAACACTCAGTGTGTACAGTGTGTGTCCTTCACACCTCTGTCCAACACTGACTGTGTACAGTGTGTGTCCTTCACACCTCTGTCCAACACTGACTGTGTACAGTGTGTGTCCTTCACACCTCTGTCCAACACTGACTGTGTACAGTGTGTGTCCTTCACACCTCTGTCCAACACTGACTGTGTACAGTGTGTGTCCTTCACACCTCTGTCCAACACTGACTGTGTACAGTGTGTGTCCTTCACACCTCTGTCCAACACTGTGTGTACAGTGTGTGTCCTTCACACCTCTGTCCAACACTGACTGTGTACAGTGTGTGTCCTTCACACCTCTGTCCAACACTGACTGTGTACAGTGTGTGTCCTTCACACCTCTGTCCAACACTCAGTGTGTACAGTGTGTGTCCTTCACACCTCTGTCCAACACTGACTGTGTACAGTGTGTGTCCTTCACACCTCTGTCCAACACTGACTGTGTACAGTGTGTGTCCTTCACACCTCTGTCCAACACTGACTGTGTACAGTGTGTGTCCTTCACACCTCTGTCCAACACTGACTGTGTACAGTGTGTGTCCTTCACACCTCTGTCCAACACTGACTGTGTACAGTGTGTGTCCTTCACACCTCTGTCCAACACTCAGTGTGTACAGTGTGTGTCCTTCACACCTCTGTCCAACACTGACTGTGTACAGTGTGTGTCCTTCACACCTCTGTCCAACACTCAGTGTGTACAGTGTGTGTCCTTCACACCTCTGTCCAACACTGACTGTGTACAGTGTGTGTCCTTCACACCTCTGTCCAACACTGACTGTGTACAGTGTGTGTCCTTCACACCTCTGTCCAACACTGACTGTGTACAGTGTGTGTCCTTCACACCTCTGTCCAACACTGACTGTGTACAGTGTGTGTCCTTCACACCTCTGTCCAACACTCAGTGTGTACAGTGTGTGTCCTTCACACCTCTGTCCAACACTCAGTGTGTACAATGTGTGTCCTTCACACCTCTGTCCAACACTGACTGTGTACAGTGTGTGTCCTTCACACCTCTGTCCAACACTCAGTGTGTACAGTGTGTGTCCTTCACACCTCTGTCCAACACTGACTGTGTACAGTGTGTGTCCTTCACACCTCTGTCCAACACTGACTGTGTACAGTGTGTGTCCTTCACACCTCTGTCCAACACTGACTGTGTACAGTGTGTGTCCTTCACACCTCTGTCCAACACTGACTGTGTACAGTGTGTGTCCTTCACACCTCTGTCCAACACTGACTGTGTACAGTGTGTGTCCTTCACACCTCTGTCCAACACTGACTGTGTACAGTGTGTGTCCTTCACACCTCTGTCCAACACTGGGTGTACAGTGTGTGTCCTTCACACCTCTGTCCAACACTCAGTGTGTACAGTGTGTGTCCTTCACACCTCTGTCCAACACTGACTGTGTACAGTGTGTGTCCTTCACACCTCTGTCCAACACTCAGTGTGTACAGTGTGTGTCCTTCACACCTCTGTCCAACACTGACTGTGTACAGTGTGTGTCCTTCACACCTCTGTCCAACACTGACTGTGTACAGTGTGTGTCCTTCACACCTCTGTCCAACACTCAGTGTGTACAGTGTGTGTCCTTCACACCTCTGTCCAACACTGACTGTGTACAGTGTGTGTCCTTCACACCTCTGTCCAACACTGACTGTGTACAGTGTGTGTCCTTCACACCTCTGTCCAACACTGACTGTGTACAGTGTGTGTCCTTCACACCTCTGTCCAACACTGACTGTGTACAGTGTGTGTCCTTCACACCTCTGTCCAACACTCAGTGTGTACAGTGTGTGTCCTTCACACCTCTGTCCAACACTGACTGGGTACAGTGTGTGTCCTTCACACCTCTGTCCAACACTCAGTGTGTACAGTGTGTGTCCTTCACACCTCTGTCCAACACTCAGGTCTGCATTGGCACTGAATTTGTATTCCCCAGTCCAGTCCAGTCCAGTCCAGCCCAGTCCAGTCCAGTCCAGTCCAGCCCAGCCCATACATTTACAACAGGAAGCATACAAGGAGTAAGTGTGATTTTATTAAATGAAAAACTTCAAATTACAACCGAGTTTAAATAGTTGACTTGCCAAACAAATGATAAGATTATTATTATGAAATGATACATTTTCCTCAAGTTCAAAAGGAAATAAAAAGATGGCTCAACAATTTTGTGTCTTAGAGTTAATTTGTCTTCATCTAAACAAATCCATTTCACTATTCTTCAAAACAAATGAGGGGAGAGAAGCCTGTGTGCCTGACCACACAGCCACAAGCCAGGCAAGGAGGGAGAGATGCCTGTGTGCCTGACCACACAGCCACAAGCCAGGCAAGGAGGGAGAGATGCCTGAGTGCCTGACCACTCAGCCACAAGCCAGGCAAGGAGGGAGAGATGCCTGACCACTCAGCCACAAGCCAGGCAAGGAGGGAGAGATGCCTGACCACTCAGCCACAAGCCAGGCAAGGAGGGAGAGATGCCTGTGTGCCTGACCACTCAGCCACAAGCCAGGCAAGGAGGGAGAGAAACCTGACCACTCAGCCACAAGCCAGGCAAGGAGGGAGAGATGCCTGACCACTCAGCCACAAGCCAGGCAAGGAGGGAGAGATGCCTGACCACTCAGCCACAAGCCAGGCAAGGAGGGAGAGATGCCTGACCACTCAGCCACAAGCCAGGCAAGGAGGGAGAGATGCCTGACCACACAGCCACAAGCCAGGCAAGGAGGGAGAGATGCCTGTGTGCCTGACCACACAGCCACAAGCCAGGCAAGGAGGGAGAGATGCCTGACCACACAGCCACAAGCCAGGCAAGAGGGGAGAGATGCCTGACCACACAGCCACAAGCCAGGCAAGGAGGGAGAGATGCCTGTGTGCCTGACCACTCAGCCACAAGCCAGGCAAGGAGGGAGAGAAGCCTGACCACACAGCCACAAGCCAGGCAAGGAGGGAGAGATGCCTGTGTGCCTGACCACTCAGCCACAAGCCAGGCAAGGAGGGAGAGATGCCTGACCACTCAGCCACAAGCCAGGCAAGGAGGGAGAGATGCCTGTGTGCCTGACCACTCAGCCACAAGCCAGGCAAGGAGGGAGAGATGCCTGACCACACAGCCACAAGCCAGGCAAGAGGGGAGAGATGCCTGTGTGCCTGACCACTCAGCCACAAGCCAGGCAAGGAGGGAGAGATGCCTGACCACACAGCCACAAGCCAGGCAAGGAGGGAGAGATGCCTGACCACTCAGCCACAAGCCAGGCAAGGAGGGAGAGACGCCTGACCACTCAGCCACAAGCCAGGCAAGGAGGGAGAGATGCCTGACCACTCAGCCACAAGCCAGGCAAGGAGGGAGAGACGCCTGACCACTCAGCCACAAGCCAGGCAAGAGGGGAGAGATGCCTGTGTGCCTGACCACTCAGCCACAAGCCAGGCAAGGAGGGAGAGATGCCTGTGTGCCTGACCACTCAGCCACAAGCCAGGCAAGGAGGGGAGTAGAAGGTGCACAAGGGGCGGGTGCCAAACGCGACGGAGGAAGATTGTGGAAAAGCGCCCACCAGCCACTCCTTCACACAGATCACAGTTATATCACAGCCTGAAGGCAGGGAGACCCCTTCCCAGCAGTCCTCACAACAGGGGCCTCCCTGCCCGGTCCCCTACAACCTCCCAACTACTGCTAGTTCAGTTGGGCAGCCAGGTACACTACTACAATGTCCCAACTGCTGCTATTTCATATGGACAGTGAGGTATACTACAATGTCCCAACTGCTCTTATTTCAGGTGGACAGTGAGGTACACTACAATGTCCCAACTGCTCTTATTTCAGGTGGACAGTGAGGTACATTACAATGTCCCAACTGCTCTTATTTCAGGTGGACAGTGAGGTACATTACAATGTCCCAACTGCTCTTATTTCAGGTGGACAGTGAGGTACACTACAATGTCCCAACTGCTCTTATTTCAGGTGGACAGTGAGGTACACTACAATGTCCCAACTGCTCTTATTTCAGGTGGACAGTGAGGTACACTACAATGTCCCAACTGCTCTTATTTCAGGTGGACAGTGAGGTACACTAAGGTGCATAATACACACATCACACTGGAGTGTATTGACAGCCCGTGGTGGGGATGATCGCAGTGACCACTGGGTGTATGTACATGAATGGAGAACCACGGTGATGATTACATGACTGTTACAGGGGGACCAACTTCTTGACAATGAAAGACACGTCATGCGTATACTTTTTTCCAGAGCTGAGAGAAAGTACTGGTAGCTTCATTCATCATCGGGCTGGCTATGTCCAAAGCCATAAAGTTATTGTCAAATAATTTGCAAAAATAAAAAGTTTATCTTCAACAGCCCTTGGGTAGGCTAAGACATATATTCTTTCAAAACAAGTGTCTGTAAATTGATTGAGTAAAATGGCTACTTGAGGAATTCCAAGCCCGTGCTAAGGTGAAGTCTGCAAGAGCCGAGGGAACACAGACCTTTCCTGCCCAGAGGCTTTACTTGGCCCCCCAGTTCTGTCATCACAGTTGTCAAGCAAAGCAGTGTACACAGGTTACAAATAAAGTATTCTTCTCAAACAATGACTGAATTGATATGGAAAAAGTCCTTCCTGTACACTCCTGAGCTCATAGCAGTCCGTGATGGGTGGAGCTGGAAAACTTTATGCAGGCCTACAGCGTGCGGGCAAATTGTGCAAATGGTGAATACTGCTGAAATTGGATTTCAGGACTTCGTGCTCTCTCCCAGGCAGTCCAAGTAACTGCAAAAATGTAGCCATGGATCCTTTCACTGACTGAGACACTTCCAGCGTGGCTGTACGTAGTTGCTTTCACTGACTGAGACACTTGCAGCGTGGCTGTACGTAGTTGCTTTTGCTGATGAGGTACATCTTTCTCCCTGAAAATTCCAGTGCATTTAGAAGTAGGTGGGGGGATAAAACATGACAAGATTGTCTGCACATCTGCACTAGATTCATGGACATGAAGTCATAACCTCGCACAAGACCCAAATCCAGCATAAGCACCACTGACCAACTAAGGAAAGATGAAGTGAATAAATCAATACAGCAAGTGCCCTAGACTCCAGTCGCAGCAGTCTGAGTGGCCCTCACACACCGCGGCGTGAAAGGTGTCTTTGGACGGACAACAAGGCATCGCAGCAAAAAGCCACATCTGCCCCATCAGCTGGAGTTGGAGCGGAGTCACAGGCACTGGGGGCAGGGCGGGGGGATGACGGTCCAACACTGGACAGTCTGCAATGGCAGACAGCCAACAATGGCAGACCGCCTGCCCCCGGGGTGATGATGCCAGTGCTACACATTGAGTCTTTCTCCACAAGAAGACCTTCACCGCACACACAGTTCCCCAGCCTGCCTCCTGCCCAGCCTGCTGCCTGCCATTGCTCAGGACTTGAGGTACCTGCAGAGAGAGGGCAGCCATGATCAGCAGTTCACTGCTCACCAGAGGACTTGTCGGCACCAGTGTAGCACACTCTATCTTGGTCTTCCTCAAAACAAACTCCGCAATCCAGCTTTATTATGCTTCCTGAGATATCAATACAACTTCATCATGTGCTTCCTGAGATATCAATACAATTACACCGTGTGCTTCCTGAGATATCAATACAATTACACCATGTGCTTCCTGAGATATCAATACAATTACACCATGTGCTTCCTGAGATATCAATACAATTACATCGTGTGCTTCCTGAGATATCAATACAATTACATCGTGTGCTTCCTGAGATATCAATACAATTACACCATGTGCTTCCTGAGATATCAATACAACTTCATCATGTGCTTCCTGAGATATCAATACAATTACATCATGTGCTTCCTGAGATATCAATACAACTTCATCATGTGCTTCCTGAGATATCAATACAACTTCATCATGTGCTTCCTGAGATATCAATACAACTTCATCATGTGCTTCCTGAGATATCAATACAATTACATCACTGGCTGCCTATCTGCCCAATGTCTACCTGGCTGCCTATCTGCCCAGTGTCTACCTGCTTATCTGCCCAGTCTCTACCTGGCTATCTGCCCAGGCTGTCTACCTGCCCAGTGTCTACCTGTCTGCCCAGTGTCTACCTGCCTATCTACCCAGTGTCTAGCTGGCTGCCTGCTCAGTGTCTACCTGACTATCTGCCCAGTGTCTACCTGGCTATCTGCCCAGTGGCTACCTGGCTGCCCAGTGTCTACCTGGCTGCCTATCTGCCCAGTGTCTACCTGGCTACCTATCTACCCAGTGGCTACCTGGCTGCCTATCTGCCCAGTGGCTACCTGGCTACCTATCTACCCAATGTCTACCTGGGTGCTTATCTGCCCAGTGGCTACCTGGCTGCATATCTGCCCAGTGGCTACCTGGCTGCCTATCTACCCAGTGTCTACCTGGCTGTCTGCCCAGTGTCTACCTGGCTACCTATCTGCCAGTGGCAGTGCCAACCTGGCTGCATATCTGCCCAGTGGCTACCTGGCTGGCTATCTACCCAGTGGCTACCTGGCTGGCTATCTACCCAGTGGCTACCTGGCTGGCTATCTACCCAGTGGCTACCTGGCTGGCTATCTACCCAGTGGCTACCTGGCTGCCTATCTGCCCAATGTCTACCTGGCTGGCTATCTGCCCAGTGGCTACCTGGCTGGCTATCTACCCAGTGGCTACCTGGCTGGCTATCTACCCAGTGGCTACCTGGCTGTCTATCTGCCCAGTGCCAACCTGGCTGCCTATCTGCCCAGTGCCAACCTGGCTGCCTATCTGCCCAGTGTCTACCTGGCTGCCTATCTGCCCAGTGTCTACCTGGCTGCCTATCTGCCCAGTAGCTACCTGGCTGCCTATCTGCCCAGTGTCTACCTGGCTGCCTATCTGCCAAGTGGCTACCTGGCTGCCTATCTGCCGAGTGTCTACCTGGCTGCCTATCTGCCCAGTGTCTACCTATCTGCCGAGTGTCTACCTGGCTGCCTATCTGCCGAGTGTCTACCTGGCTGCCTATCTGCCCAGTGGCTACCTGGCCACCTATCTGCCCAGTGGATACCTGGCTGTCTGCCCAGTTCTACGTAGCTGTCTATCTGCCCAGTGCCAACCTGGCTGCCTATCTGCCCAGTGGCTACCTGGCCACCTATCTGCCCAGTGGATACCAGGCCACCTATCTGCCCAGTGGATACCTGGCTGTCTGCCCAGTTCTACGTAGCTGTCTATCTGCCCAGTTCTACGTAGCTGTCTATCTGCCCAGTGCCAACCTGGCTGCCTATCTGCCCAGTGCCTACCTGCCTATCTGCCCAGTGCCAACCTGGCTGCCCATCTGCCCAGTGCCTACCTGCCTATCTGCCCAGTGCCTACCTGCCTATCTGCCCAGTGCCTACCTGCCTATCTGCCCAGTGCCTACCTGCCTATCTGCCCAGTGCCTACCTGCCTATCTGCCCAGTGCCAACCTGGCTGCCTATCTGCCCAGTGCCTACCTGCCTATCTGCCCAGTGTCTACCTGGCTGCCTATCGGCCCAGTGCCAACCTGGCTGCCTATCTGCCCAGTGGCTACCTGGCCACCTATCTACCCAGTGCCTACCTGCCTATCTGCCCAGTGTCTACCTGGCTGCCTATCTGCCCAGTGTCTACCTGGCTGCCTATCTGCCCAGTTGTACCTGGCTGCCTATCTGCCCAGTGCCTACCTGGCTGTCTGCCCAGTGTCTACCTGGCCACATATCTACTGTCGCATGATAGCGACAAGATAGGGTGAGAAAGTGTACATAGGGGTTTGGTCTCGACACAGCGGTGCCGTCCGAAATTTTTGGAATGTGCTGTCGCACCAAAAACTAGTAACAAAGCCAAAACCTTGTCTCTTGTTGCTGATTGGGGTTGACACAGAGGGAGGCAAGGGGTGTCGAGATTCGATATTGGGGGGGATGGACCCCCAAAGGGTGGGCATGAGTGAAGCACGTATGATCACGTATGCTTGGTTCACCACGTGATATAATCGGGTTCTTTTGGTTGGCTAATATGACTTGGGGCGACGGATTGTTAGGCGTTAGGACGCCTCGTGGATATTTATTCCACGACTGCTGTTTGAGCAGGTTAGACGTGTCTGCGATGGAATCGCGTTTTGGGCTCAGGAGACCCGGGGGTCTGCCTCGAGCGCCAACATCGGGTTGACGAAGGCCCGGGGCCTTTCTCGATGTGAACACTGTCTTTATGTCCGCCATGGGTCTGATGAGGTATGTTGTCATTGTTCTTTGGATTGAACGTGTAAATACCGTTATGAGGGAGGGAACGCCATTTTTCGTCTGACTAAATTATCCCGTGGGGGAAAGGAAAGGGTTAAAGTGAATTTTGTGTCTCCTTAATCGCCCTGAGAGATGAGTAATGTCTGTGGGGATGGGAAGAGGGAGAAATTCTATTACCTGTAAATAAGTCGAATATTGGGTTCTCGTTTCTAATGACGTCTGGGTTACGTCTATCGTGTTGGGGTGTGGGGGAGGGCTTGAATGGAGAATATAGCGGTCTAGTGATTAGTCATTCTTGTCTTTCCCAGACCAACAACCCCGTGCACTCGTGCACAAGCGTGCTTGACCGCACGTGGGTGTCGTAACACTCGGTCACGCTCGTGAGAGTCCTGTAGGGGTCAGTTCCAGAGCTACCGAGGGAAGAGGAGTCCTGCCGGAGAGCCACTGGTCACTGGAGTGACCAGTCCTACGGATCAGCAAGGAGGCTGGATCCATGTGTCCTGGGGATACAGGAGAGGGGCGGAAGTACACCTCCCGCCGGTTTCTGCTCGGAGGAAACACCACGACGGAAGGTCGACGGCACGTTAAACCGCGGTCACGTGCGACTGTGGGGTATCTCGACATGAGAACAAGAGGCACGTGAGCGTGAAGGCTCCGCGCAACTGCTCGTGTAGGCAGTGTCTAGGGTATCGTCGCCTGTGCTAGAGTATTGTGTCGTTTTCCCTGGAGCGGAACAAGGACAAGTGGGGTAAGATAGCTTCTTCTTATTTCCACTGAATCTATTCAGGAGACAGGCAGACTGACAATAACTTTCGGCTGACGCCAATTTTATTCTCACTAAGAGCGTTAGGCTCGTTCATCTGTGAGGGAGAGGGTCCGTGTTGAACTGTCTCACTGCAAGAGTGGAGGAGGGAGGACGGCGGCGCTAGCCGGTTTGTTGACGTATGATAATCAGGCTACGGTTTCCCCCGCGCGCGCGGCGTGGGTACATGATAGGCTTCTTCATGAGTTGCCTGGGGCCTTGCCTGTGTGAGGCGAGTAACCCCAGCCCTTGAACTTGTGTGACAGTGGAGGTTGTAGTCTGTAGAGTGTACTATATTTCTTTTGGGGTTTTTGGCCATGCTTGGGGGTTGGGATTTATTTTGATTGTTTGTGTCCTTGATTAAACTGTTGTGAAACTTTCCTCAGATCCCCAGTGTCTCATTTTTGTTGTTGTTTCACCTATTTGTTTATCTTTATTACTGAAGGAAGTGGCAACAGGGGTTTAGCATGAAAACCCTCGGGTGGAATCTTTCAAGTTCTTAGAACTAATAATTAAAAGAGCAAACTTTTAATTAAATCCTATACCACCACGCGACATCTACCCAGTGCCTACCTGCCTATCTGTCCAGTGCCTACCTGGCTGCCTATCTGCCCAGTGGCTACCTGGCTGCCTATCTGTCCAGTAGCTACCTGGCTGCCTATCTGCCCAGTGTCTACCTGGCTGTCTGCCCAGTGTCTACCTGGCTGTCTGCCCAGTGCCTACCTGGCTGCCTATCTGCCCAATGCCTACCTGGCTGCCTATCTGCTCAGTGTCTACCTGGCTGCCTATCTGCCCAGTAGCTACCTTGCTGCCTATCTGCCCAGTGGCTACCTGTCTATCTGCCCAGTGGCTACCTGTCTATCTGCCCAGTGGCTACCTGGCTGCCTATCTGCCCAGTGGTTACCTGTCTATCTGCCCAGTAGCTACCTGGCTGCCTATCTGCCCAGTGGCTACCTGTCTATCTGCCCAGTGGCTACCTGGCTGCCTATCTGCCCAGTGGCTACCTGGCTGCCAAACTGCACAGTGGCTACCTGTCTATCTGCCCAGTGGCTACCTGGCTGCCTATCTGCCCAGTGCCTACCTGGCTGCCTATCTGCCCAGTGGCTACCTGGCTGCCTATCTGCCCAGTGGTTACCTGGCTGCTTATCTGCCCAGTGGCTACCTGGCTGCCTATCTGCCCAGTGTCTACCTGGCTGCCTATCTGCCCAGTGGTTACCTGGCTGCCTATCTGCCCAGTGGCTACCTGGCTGCCTATCTGCCCAGTGGCTACCTGGCTGCCTATCTGCCCAGTGGCTACCTGGCTGCCTATCTGCCCAGTGGCTACCTGGCTGCCTATCTGCCCAGTGTCTACCTGGCTGCCTATCTGCCCAGTGTCTACCTGGCTGCCTATCCGCCCAGTGTCTACCTATCTGCCCAGTGTCTACCTGGCTGCCTATCTGCCCAGTGTCTAACTGGCTGCCTATCTGCCCAGTGTCTACCTGGCTGCCTATCTGCCCAGTGTCTACCTGGCTGCATATCTGCCCAGTGGCTACCTGGCTGCCTATCTGCCCAGTGGCTACCTGACTGCCTATCTGCCCAGTGTCTACCTGGCTGCCTATCTGCCCAGTGTCTACCTGGCTGCCTATCTGCCCAGTGTCTACCTGGCTGCCTATCTGCCCAGTGTCTACCTGGCTGCCTATCTACCCAGTGTCTACCTGGCTGCCCAGTCGGTGCGATGTGGCTTGGAGCCAGAGTCGATTTTCACGCCTGGGGTTGGGTTGGGTTGGAAGGAGGGTTGGGCACGCTTCCAGCCTTGGTATGATGCTAAAAATAGAAAGGGTAAATTAAAAAGTCATCAGGCAGAACAATGTATTCTGACAACAGGAAGATTATGTCTGCATTCAGGGCCCGTATTCACAACGGCGATTTATCGGCGATTTATGTTAACCCCGATTTATCTCTAAACGCAGACGATTCCAACTGCCTGTTCCGCTCTCCCTTGGCTGGAAACCAGTATATATAGCAAAGCGCAACCTAGGATCCTCTGACGAGCGTACCTTATCTAACCGATCAAGATAACGCGGGGCTAGGCGATAAATCAAGTGTTAAAAAGATAAATCGCCGTTGTGAATACGGGCCCAGATGTGCAATGATGAAATATCCCTGCTCTGCCACACCAGGACATCACATCACATCTGAAAGTTACATCTCCTGTAACGAGACAGCAAAGCTGCCTTATTTGTCACAATTTTGGTGCACATCATCTAAGAAATTAGACACTTACCTAAAAATTCACTTGACAGACTAACACAATCTCTCTCTGTCTCTCTCTCTCTCTCTGTCTCTGTCTGTCTGTCTCTGTCTGTCTGTCTGTCTGTCTCTCTATCTCTCTCTCTCTCTCTCTCAGATAGTAAATTGAAAGATGCAACACTGAAACTACCCCCACATTTAGACATATCTCAAACACAGGAGAAAACAAGGAGAAAACAAGGAGAAAACAAGGAGAAAACAAGGAGAAAACAAGATGAAAGCAACACTTGGCACTGAAAGTGGAGACCTGATGGAGGGAGGGAAACTGGTGACATCAGACTGCTGCCATGCAGTGAGCTGACGTCAGAAATCTGCATTCCCGGATACAGCCACGCTGTGTGGCCAGTGTGACCCACCACTACCAGGTGTGGCCAGTGTGACCCAGCACTACCAGGTGTGGCCAGTGTGACCCAGCACTACCAGGTGTGGCCAGTGTGACCCAGCACTACCAGGTGTGGCCAGTCTGACCCAGCACTACCAGGTGTGGCCAGTCTGACCCAGCCAGGTGTGGCCAGTGTGACCCAGCACTACCAGGTGTGGCCAGTGTGACCCAGCACTACCAGGTGTGGCCAGTGTGACCCAGCACTACCAGGTGTGGCCAGTCTGACCCAGCACTACCAGGCGTGGCCAGTGTGACCCAGCACTACCAGGCGTGGCCAGTCTGACCCAGCACTACCAGGTGTGGCCAGTGTGACCCAGCACTACCAGGTGTGGCCAGTGTGACCCAGCACTACCAGGTGTGGCCAGTGTGACCCAGCACTACCAGGTGTGGCCAGTCTGACCCAGCACTACCAGGTGTGGCCAGTGTGACCCAGCACTACCAGGTGTGGCCAGTCTGACCCAGCACTACCAGGTGTGGCCAGTCTGACCCAGCACTACCAGGTGTGGCCAGTGTGACCCAGCACTACCAGGTGTGGCCAGTGTGACCCAGCACTACCAGGCGTGGCCAGTCTGACCCAGCACTACCAGGTGTGGCCAGTGTGACCCAGCACTACCAGGTGTGGCCAGTGTGACCCAGCACTACCAGGCGTGGCCAGTGTGACCCAGCACTACCAGGTGTGGCCAGTGTGACCCAGCACTACCAGGTGTGGCCAGACTGACCCAGCACTACCAGGTGTGGCCAGTCTGACCCAGCACTACCAGGTGTGGCCAGTCTGACCCAGCACTACCAGGCGTGGCCAGTGTGACCCAGCACTACCAGGTGTGGCCAGTCTGACCCAGCACTACCAGGTGTGGCCAGTCTGACCCAGCACTACCAGGTGTGGCCAGACTGACCCAGCACTACCAGGTGTGGCCAGTGTGACCCAGCACTACCAGGTGTGGCCAGTCTGACCCAGCACTACCAGGTGTGGCCAGCCTGACCCAGCACTACCAGGTGTGGCCAGTCTGACCCAGCACTACCAGGTGTGGCCAGTCTGACCCAGCACTACCAGGTGTGGCCAGTGTGACCCAGCACTACCAGGTGTGGCCAGTCTGACCCAGCACTACCAGGTGTGGCCAGTCTGACCCAGCACTACCAGGTGTGGCCAGTGTGATCCAGCACTACCAGGTGTGGCCAGCCTGACCCAGCGCTGCCAGGATGCACAGAGACAGCTGGCAGTAGCAAGCCTGTCCTTACATACGCACACGCAGCAGATCAAAAGGCCTCCTCACATGTCGACACATATCTGGCAACTATGCTGTTTCCATGGAAACTATTGCGCTTGCAAGTTGCAAAACACTTTCTCAGCATGCCCACACACTGCAATTCGATGGCAGCTATACTGTTTTCATTGGAAATATCATACTCCCAAGTCCCAAAAGCAGTGTTCCGTCCACCCAATAGGTACATGCACTAATTTTTGTGTCTGTCAGACACTTCCCAAACTGCCGATTGGATGTTTTCCTGCTTGTGACGGCGATAGAAATGTGTCCCGTGAGGTGTCACTGGCCTCACTCAATTGGAAACTTCTGTAGCTTCCGCTACTTCATCTGTCAGTTGTAGGATGTCCTGAGGCCTAAATATAGATTCCTACATCTCGGTATCTTTCTATTCTAATGTGTGCAGTTTATTGCAAAAAACCTGTTGTCACAAGGAGAGCAGCTAAGTGGATTGAGTCTGAAGAAATTAAACCCTGCCATCTTGAACAACAGGGTGGAGAGTGGAGTTAATGTTGGATCCGAGATGCAGTTCACACCATAGGTGTTTTTCTCTTTTTCTCTGTGGGGAACTGGTTGGCTGGGGCGGTGAAAGTCGAACGGAATACCACAATCATTATGATCACGATGTTATGGGGAAAGTTGGAAAGACATCATCAGTAAACGTACTTTTGTGTAAATACAGGTGGCCTAGAGGTCTCATTTCCAACTACTTCATGGGTGACACCGATTCAGTTTCTGGCAAGTGCCCTCCTCTGTGCTCTTTTTTTCTAATCACCCCCACCCCCACCCCCACCCCCACCCCCAAACCCAGTAAACATTTAGCAGTTTTACCAGAAACAAAGAAATGTTGTGTCCTTTCAACAAAACTTGCCATGTGCGAGGAGGCCTTAAGACTTCTTCCTCCCTCTCTCTCTCTCTCTCTCTCTCTCTCTCTCTCTCTCTCTCTCTCTCTCTCTCTCTCTCTGTGGGGCTCTGTGGCCAAGTGGTTAGCGCGCTGGACCTACAGTCGCTTGCAGCCAGTGGGTACTGCGTTCGAAGCTGCGCAAGATGCTTAACTTGCATTGCTTATCCCCACCCAGGAGTAAAACCAAATACCTGTGAGGGCAATATTGGCAAAAACATAGTGCGATTAACCCTTGTATGCAGCCAAGCGCCAGCATCGGGTTGGAATACTCCCCAGGGAACAGAGTTGGTGCTGGTACCTGACTGTGTGCGTCTTAAATGTCTGTCACTATGTTTGTTGTGAGGGACCAGTGAGGATTGAACAAGATGCCCAGTGATCAGGGGGTAAAAGTGTAAAGTGGTTTGAGACCCAGACAAAGGGTTTAAGTCGCTATAAAAAAACACACCTTTACCTTTTCTCTCTCTCTCTCTCTCTCCCTCTCTCTCTCTCTCTCTCTCTCTCTCTCTCTCTCTCTCTCTCTCTCTCTCTCTCTCTCTCTCTCTCCACACACACACACACGCACACACACAAACACACACATACACACACACGCATGCACGCACACACACACACACACACGCATGCACGCACACACACACACACACACACACGCACGCACGCATGCATGCACACACACACACACACACACACACACACACACACACACTCACAGACTGCAAACAGAACATGAATATGAAGAAATTCTGTCAATTTCCAATACAGACTCTAGCTGTAAGGTGCTCTACAATTCCATTGGATTGATGAGCCAAGTTCTTTCAATGTGCCAAGTCAAGCAAAGTTCGCACATGACAAAATTCATAGAACCGATTCTTACTCCAAACAGGACCTTGAAAAACATTCACGTCACATGCAAACACCAGCCCATACAAACCCTCTAAACAAAAGCATGTGTACCATTATTCCTATAACGTTCCTAAATTCATGGCATTTTTTAGATATAGAAAACATCACAAGTGATTTGCTCTCTGAGATGGTGGCTGCCATATGCAGTCACAACTAGGCAAGCAAGCAACCCAAAAATCCAAATAGAAATATCACTTGGATCTTAAACCTTTCTACTTGTCATCCTTCCCCGTAATAACAAATGCTCCCTTCTCACAACAAACAGTGAAAAAATCTCAGTGAAACACTAGTTTCAACAAAGTACATTCACTCCAAATCTAGATACTCATCATTCAATCTTTTCTCCTATGTCTTCAACTGCACTTGTGTATGACTTATCATATGAAACAACAATCCAAATATCTAAAGTTTTGTGGTTAGATTAATAGTTTTTCTAATGTACATATAAATACACACACACATAATACACTGGTTCAAATGATGATATCTCTTCTAGTTCTAGTGTGCAAAATAGAACCACTCGGAAATTCAAGACGATTTCCAAACGATCAAATTAACCCAAAGGAATTAACCCAAAGGAATTAACCCCTTACGTCTCGCCATTCCCAGAGAGGAACATCTGCAAGAAACATTTGACACTTCTTGGAAACACAGGAAATGGAACTTCGACAGTGTATAAACAACCATCAAACCAGTGTGCCAGTCATTCATTGGACAACAAGCAACCATCAAACCAGTGTGCCAGTCATTCATTGGATGACAAACAACTATCAAACCAGTGTGCCAGTCATTCATTGGATGACAAACAACTATCAAACCAGTGTGCCAGTCATTCATTGGACAACAAGCAACTATCAAACCAGTGTGCCAGTCATTCATTGGACAACAAGCAACTATCAAACCAGTGTGCCAGTCATTCATTGGATGACAAACAACTATCAAACCAGTGTGCCAGTCATTCATTGGACAACAAGCAACCATCAAACCAGTGTGCCAGTCATTCATTGGACAACAAGCAACTATCAAACCAGTGTGCCAGTCATTCATTGGACAACAAGCAACTATCAAACCAGTGTGCCAGTCATTCATTGGACAACAAGCAACTATCAAACCAGTGTGCCAGTCATTCATTGGATGACAAACAACTATCAAACCAGTGTGCCAGTCATTCATTGGACAACAAGCAACTATCAAACCAGTGTGCCAGTCATTCATTGGACAACAAGCAACTATCAAACCAGTGTGCCAGTCATTCATTGGATGACAAACAACTATCAAACCAGTGTGCCAGTCATTCATTGGACAACAAGCAACTATCAAACCAGTGTGCCAGTCATTCATTGGACAACAAGCAACTATCAAACCAGTGTGCCAGTCATTCATTGGACAATAAGCAACTATCAAACCAGTGTGCCAGTCATTCATTGGACAACAAGCAACTATCAAACCAGTGTGCCAGTCATTCATTGGATGACAAACAACTATCAAACCAGTGTGCCAGTCATTCATTGGACAACAAGCAACTATCAAACCAGTGTGCCAGTCATTCATTGGATGACAAACAACTATCAAACCAGTGTGCCAGTCATTCATTGGATGACAAACAACCATAAAACCAGTATGCCAGTCATTCATTGGACAACAAGCAACCATCAGACCAGTGTACCAGTCATTCATTGGATGACAAACAACCATCAAACCAGTGTACCAGTCATTCATTGGACAACAAGCAACTATCAAACCAGTGTGCCAGTCATTTATTGAATGACAAACAACCATCAAACCAATGTGCCAGTCATTCATTGGTTGACAAACAACCATCAAACCAATGTGCCAGTCATTCATTGGACAACAAGCAACTATCAAACCAGTGTGCCAGTCATTTATTGAATGACAAACAACCATTAAACCAGCATGACAGTCATTCATTGGGTGACAAACAACCATCAAACCAGTGTGCCAGTCAATCATTGGATGACAAACAACCATCAAACCAATGTGCCAGTCATTCATTGGGTGACAAACAACCATCAAACCAGTGTGCCAGTCAATCATTGGATGACAAACAACCATCAAACCAATGTGCCAGTCATTCATTGGGTGACAAACAACCATCAAACCAGCATGCCAGTCATTCATTGGACAACTGGCATTTACACAAAATTGACACTTATCCTCTCCTACACATGTTAAATGGGGGGAAAAGTTCTTAAATCATCAGAAACAACAAACATTTCAGTTTAGACTTGTCTGTGCATGAGATGACACAATACACATGGATAACAAGAAGGGCAAAGCCCACACGACTCACATGCTGAGAGGTTGTTGTGAACTATGTACAGAGGTTGTGTTGTGAACTATGTACAGAGGTTGAGTTGTGAACTATGTACAGAGGTTGTGTTGTGAACTATGTACAGAGGTTGTGCAACTCAACTCAACTCAACTCAGCGACAGAGCAGGCATGTTTGAGCTGACAGAGATCATGCGGCAGAAAGAGGACTGCCAGTTTGCTCAGTGGCTCAATAGGGTGCGAGAAGGCCGCCACACTGAGGAGGATGTGCGGGTCATCAAGTCAAGAATCAGCAGACCACCAGCCAACACTGCTGACTCTGCTTCAGCGAATAGTGGAGAACAAAACCACAGCCCAGTTCTCCATCTGTACTGCAAACGCAAACTTGTGGAAACTCACAATGCCAAGCAGTTGGAGTCCCTGCAGACAGCTGCCATCACCAAGTTTGGAGCCTATAAGTTTGGAGCCTGCGGCACTACCATCTAGATTTGTTTTCATGGATTTGTTTCCATGCAGGCGCCTGCGGCGCCTTTACATGGCCTTGTTTACTGACCAATTTGGTCACATTTCATACAGGTCAAAGTGACCTTGACCTTGATGATATGTGACCAAATGTGGCTCATGATGAAAGTATGACATGTGCCCCACACAATTATGAAGTTTGAAACAGTTATCTTTCATAGTTCAGGGTCAAGGTCACTTCACAATATGTATACAATCCAACTTTGAAGAGCTCCTGTGACCTTGACCTTGAAGCAAGGTCAACCAAACTGGTATCAAAAGATAGAGCTTACTTTGCCCTATATACCAAATATAGGTCAGGTATCCAATGTCAAAAACTTCAGAGAAAATTGGGAAAATGTGAAAAATGGCTGTTTTTTAGACAACATTTATGGCCCCTGCGACCTTGACCTTGAAGCAAGGTCGAGTCACTGTGTATGTTTTTTGAGGCCTTGTCATCATACACCATCATGCCACATTTGGTGTTAATAGATTTAATAGTGTCCGAGAAAAGTCAAACGTTAAAGTTTTTTACGGACGACAGGACGCCCGGAAGCCCGCCCGGACGGACGACACGGGTGAGTACATAGACTCACTTTTGCTTTGCAAGTGAGTCAAAAATGACCTTTTGTCTGTGCATGAGATGACACACTACACACAGATGAAAATGACCTTTTATCTGTGCATGACATGACACACTACACACAATTGAAAATGACCTTTTGTCTGTGCATGAGATGACACACTACACATGGATGAAATGACCTTTTGTCTGTGCATGAGATAACACACTACACACAGATGAAAATGACCTTTTGTCTGTGCATGAGATGACACACTACACACGGATGAAAATTACCTCTTGTCTCTGCATGAGATGACACTACACATGGATGAAATGACCTTTTGTCTGTGCATGAGATGACACACTACACACAGATGAAATGACCTTTTATCTGTGCATGAGATGACACATGACACATGGATGAAATGACCTTTTGTCTGAGCATGAGATGACACTACACATGGATGAAATGACCTTTTGTCTGTGCATGAGATGACACACTACACACAGATGAAATGACCTTTTATCTGTGCATGAGATGACACATGACACATGGATGAAATGACCTTTTGTCTGAGCATGAGATGACACATGACACATGGATGAAATGACCTTTTGTCTGTGCATGAGATGACACACTACACACAGATGAAAATGACCTTTTGTCTGTGCATGAGATGACACACTACACATGGATGAAATGACCTTTTGTCTGTGCATGAGATGACACACTACACACAGATGAAATGACCTTTTGTCTGTGCATGAGATGACACACTACACACAGATGAAATGACCTTTTGTCTCTGCATGAGATGACACATGACACATGGATGAAATGACCTTTTGTCTGTGAATGAGATGACACATGACACATGGATGAAATGACCTTTTGTCTGAGCATGAGATGACACATGACACACGGTGTGCGCGCAACTGTGTGTGTGTGGTGTGTGTGTGTGTGTGTGTGTGTGTGTGTGTGTGTGCGCATCTGTGTGTATGTGGGGTGTGTGCGCATCTGTGTGTATGTGGTGTGCATGTGTGTGTATGTGGTGTGTGTGTGTACGTGTGTGCGTGTGTGTGTGTCCATGCATGCATGCATGTGTGTGTGTGCACATGTCTGTTTTGTTTGTCCTATTTGCTTGTTTCTTCTTTTCTTTGTTTGGCTGCTGCCTTTTAGTTGCTTCTCGTTGGGGGAGGGTCAAGAGAAGTTAAAAAAGCAAAATGAAAATCACCAAAGTGAAAATGTCATGGGCAACCTCAGAATGGGGATTGAGTGGAGGGCATTCAAGGATTGCACATGCCCCAGTGGAGGGCAGGAAAGCCAACACGCCCCGGTGGAGGGCAGGAAAGCCAACATGCCCTGGTGGAGGGCAGGAAAGCCAACATGCCCTGGTGGAGGGCAGGAAAGCCAACACGCCCCACCCCGGTGGAAGGCAGGAAAGCCAACACGCCCCGGTGGAAGGCAGGAAAGCCAACATGCCCCAGTGGAGGGCAGGAAAGCCAACATGCCCCGGTGGAGGGCAGGAAAGCCAACATGCCCTACCCCAGTGGAGGACAGGAAAGCCAACATGCCCTGGTGGAGGGCAGGAAAGCCAACATGCCCCACCCCAGTGGAGGGCAGGTAAGCCAACATGCCCCACCCCAGTGGAGGGCAGGAAAGCCAACACGCCCCGGTGGAGGGCAGGAAAGCCAACACGCCCCGGTGGAGGGCAGGAAAGCCAACATGCCCCAGTGGAGGGCAGGAAAGCCAACATGCCCCGGTGGAGGGCAGGAAAGCCAACATGCCCCACCCCGGTGGAGGGCAGGAAAGCCAACATGCCCCAGTGGAGGGCAGGAAAGCCAACACGCCCCGGTGGAAGGCAGGAAAGCCAACACACCCCGGTGGAAGGCAGGAAAGCCAACACGCCCCGGTGGAGGGCAGGAAAGCCAACACGCCCCGGTGGAGGGCAGGAAAGCCAACATGCCCCGGTGGAGGGCAGGAAAGCCAACATGCCCCACCCCGGTGGAGGGCAGGAAAGTCAACACGCCCCGCCCCAGTGGAGGGCAGGAAAGCCAACATGCCCCGCCCGGTGGAAGGCCGGAAAGCCAACACGCCCCGCCCCGGTGGAGGGCAGGAAAGCCAACATGCCCCGCCCGGTGGAAGGCCGGAAAGCCAACACGCCCCGCCCCGGTGGAAGGCTGGAAAGCCAACATGCCCCGCCCCGGTGGAAGGCAGGAAAGCCAACACGCCCCGCCCCGGTGGAAGGCAGGAAAGTCAACACGCCCCGCCCCGGTGGAAGGCAGGAAAGTCAACACGCCCCGCCCCGGTGGAGGGCAGGAAAGCCAACATGCCCCGCCCGGTGGAAGGCCGGAAAGCCAACACGCCCCGCCCCGGTGGAGGGCAGGAAAGCCAACACTCACCCTGGGTATGGCTGCTTCAAGGCAAAACTCAAACAGGCAACTCAAACAGTGCAAAGGCATTCCTCCTCTTGGGCTTACCTGTCAATCAACGACAACTTACTGTTTTTGTTAGGTATGAAAGAGGGGACATATCCAGCAGCAGGTGAGTCAAAGTTAGGTCCTGCAAAACAAGAGGACCCAAGTCAGCGGTCACACACAAGGCACACACTGTGACACAGGCTGCAACACAAGAGGACCCAAGTCAGCGGTCACACACACGGCACACAGGCTGCAACACAAGGGGACCCAAGTCAGCGGTCACACACACGGCACACAGGCTGCAACACAAGGGGACCCAAGCCAGCGGTCACACACAAGGCACACAGGCTGCAACAGCAAAAACTCTGGCCCGAACTGAGCCCCCCTCACTAAAGCAGTGTGTCTTTTTTCGGGCGTCTCTCAACACTAAACAAGTTTAACCTCATGAAAAAGTCAAAGGCATAGTTCAACTGCAGAACATTATAATCTGTTTGAAGCAAATTGTTTGAAGCAAACTGCTAGAAAGCAAACTCCAACTGTGCAAATATTTGTTTAAAATCAACTGTGCAAGCAAAATGTTCAAACTGTTCTAAGCAACCCAGGTTTGTCATCTGTAAAGCACCCACAGGGCATTCAAGCCTTCCAAAAGCACTCCACAGAGTATCCAAGCCTTCCAAAAGCACTCCACAGAGCATCCAAGCCTTCCAAAAGCACTCCACAGAGCATCCAAGCCTTCCAAAAGCACTCCACAGAGTATCCAAGCCTTCCAAAAGCACTCCACAGAGTATCCAAGCCTTCCAAAAGCACTCCACAGAGCATCCAAGCCTTCCAAAAGCACTCCACAGAGCATCCAAGCCAAGAGTTTCATGAGAATACCTGGGGGGAAAAAAACACTGCTTCATCTCAAAAGCTAAGGCGTCACGAAGCAAGGCAGGGGAGAGACAGGCCAAAGAGAGGGTGGAGGATGGAGGTAGGGGGGTGGGGGAGACACAGGCCAAAGAGAGGGTGGGGGGGCCAAAGAGAGGGTGGGGGATGGGGGAAGGGAGGTGGGGGAGACCCAGGCCAAAGAGAGAGTGATAGATGGGGTAGGAGGGTGGGGGAGACACAGGCCAAAGAGAGAGTGATAGATGGGGTAGGAGGGTGGGGGAGACACAGGCCAAAGAGAGGGTGGGGGATGAGGGTGGGTTGGGGGGATGGGGGAGACACAGGCCAAAGAGAGGGTGGGGGATGGGGGTAGGGGGGTGGGGGAGACACAGGCCAAAGAGAGGGTGATGGATGGGGTAGGGGGGTGGGGGAGACACAGGCCAAAGAGAGGGTGGAGGATGGGGGTAGGGGGGTGGGGGAAGGGAGGTGGGGGAGACACAGGCCAAAGAGAGAGTGATAGATGGGGTAGGGGGGTGGGGGAGACACAGGCAAACAAGAAGGGCAAAGCCCATACAACTCACATGCTTGACCTTGACCTTTATTTGACCTTCAGGTGACCTTCAAGGTCAAGGTCAAACAACTAAACCTACCAATGACATCATACACTAAGAAATGCTTTACACATTTTTCCTACCAAAATGCATGTGACCTTGACCCAAGGTCAAGGTCATCCAAGGTCATGCAACACAAAGCAGTTAATTCAAGACATAGGAAGCACAATGGTGCTTATTGGCACTTTCTACCATGAGATATGGTCACTTTTAGTGGTTCACTACCCCATTTTGGTCACATTTCATAAGGGTCAAAGTGACCTTGACCTTGATGATATGTGACCAAATGTGTCTCATGATGAAAGTATAACATGTGCCCCACATAATTATTAAGTTTGAAACAGTTATCTTCCATAGTTCAGGGTCAAGGTCACTTCAAAATATGTATACAATCCAACTTTGAAGAGCTCCTGTGACCTTGACCTTGAAGCAAGGTCAACCAAACTGGTATCAAAAGATAGGGCTTACTTTGCCCTATATACCATGTATAGGTCAGGTATCCAATCTCAAAAACTTCAGAGAAAATTGGGAAAATGTGAAAAATGGCTGTTTTTTAGACAACATTTATGGCTCCTGCGACCTTGACCTTGAAGCAAGGTCAAGTCACAATGTATGCTTTTTGAGGCCTTGTCATCATACACCATCATACCAAATTGGGTGTTGATAGACTTAATAGTCTCCGAGAAAAATACAACGTTAAAGTTTTCGGATGCCCGGACGGACGAAACGGGTGAGTACATAGACTCACTTTTGCTTCGCATGTGAGTCAAAAAGAGAGGGTGGGGGATGGGGATGGGGGTGTGGTGGGGGGGAGACACAGGCCAAAGAGTGGGGAATAGGGTGGGGGATGGTGATGGGGGAAGGGGTAGGGGGTGGGGGATGAGGACCTACCTCGACCTGTACGCATGGCAGCCCCGCCCCCCACTGGCTTGGTCAGGTTGGGGGACCACATGGGATCCTCCCGCAGCCCCCGCCCACTGTTGAGAGGGTTGATACCTGCGAGGGAAGAGTGCAGGACTGGGTCACACCAGGCACAACGCCTCTGAGAGTGCAGGACTGGGTCACACCAGGCACAACGCCTCTGAGAGTGCAGGACTGGGTCACACCAGGCACAACGCCTCTGAGAGTGCAGGACTGGGTCACACTCACACCAGGCACAACGCCTTTGAGAGTGCAGGACTGGGTCACACTCACACCAGGCACAACGCCTCTGAGAGTGCAGGACTGGGTCACACTCACACCAGGCACAACGCCTCTGAGAGTGCAGGACTGGGTCACACCAAGCACAAAGCCTTTGAGAGTGCAGGACTGGGTCACACCAGGCACAACTCCTTTGAGAGTGCAGGACTGGGTCACACCAGGCACAACTCCTTTGAGAGTGCAGGACTGGGTCACACCAAGCACCACGCCTCTGAGAGTGCAGGACTGGGTCACACCAAGCACCACGCCTCTGAGAGTGCAGGACTGGGTCACACCAGGCACAACTCCTTTGAGAGTGCAGGACTGGGTCACACCAAGCACCACGCCTCTGAGAGTGCAGGACTGGGTCACACCAAGCACCACGCCTCTGAGAGTGCAGGACTGGGTCACACCAAGCACCACGCCTCTGAGAGTGCAGGACTGGGTCACACCAGGCACCACGCCTCTGAGAGTGCAGGACTGGGTCACACCAGGCACAACGCCTCTGAGAGTGCAGGACTGGGTCACACCAGGCACCACGCCTCTGAGAGTGCAGGACTGGGTCACACCAAGCACCACGCCTCTGAGAGTGCAGGACTGGGTCACACCAAGCACCACGCCTCTGAGAGTGCAGGACTGGGTCACACCAGGTACCACGCCTCTGAGAGTGCAGGACTGGGTCACACTCACACCAAGCACAACGCCTCTGAGAGTGCAGGACTGGGTCACACCAGGCACAACGCCTCTGAGAGTGCAGGACTGGGTCACACCAGGCACAACGCCTCTGAGAGTGCAGGACTGGGTCACACCAAGCACCACGCCTCTGAGAGTGCAGGACTGGGTCACACCAGGCACCACGCCTCTGAGAGTGCAGGACTGGGTCACACTCACACCAAGCACAACGCCTCTGAGAGTGCAGGACTGGGTCACACCAGGCACAACGCCTCTGAGAGTGCAGGACTGGGTCACACCAAGCACCACGCCTCTGAGAGTGCAGGACTGGGTCACACCAGGCACAACTCCTTTGAGAGTGCAGGACTGGGTCACACCAGGCACAACGCCTCTGAGAGTGCAGGACTGGGTCACACAAGCACCACGCCTCTGAGAGTGCAGGACTGGGACACACCAGGCACAACGCCTCTGAGAGTGCAGGACTGGGTCACACTCACACCAAGCACCACGCCTCTGAGAGTGCAGGACTGGGTCACACCAAGCACCACGCCTTTGAGAGTGCAGGACTGGGTCACACCAAGCACCACGCCTCTGAGAGTGCAGGACTGGGTCACACCAGGCACAACTCCTTTGAGAGTGCAGGACTGGG
>JAWQFJ010031615.1:32500-35000 GCA_034096865.1 Theodoxus fluviatilis | reverse complement strand
GCTTCTGTCTCAGGCCTGGCATTTCCCTTCAACTCCTCACTCCACACACAACTTCTGTCAGGCCTGGCATTTCCCTCCTCACTCCACACACAGCTTCTGCCAGGCCTGGCATTTCCCTTCAACTCCTCACTCCACACACAACTTCTGTCAAGCCTGGCATTTCCCTTCAACTCCTCACTCCACACACAACTTCTGTCAAGCCTGGCATTTCCCTTCAACTCCTCACTCCACACACAGCTTCTGTCAGGCCTGGCATTTCCCTTCAACTCCTCACTCCACACACAGCTTCTGTCAGGCCTGGCATTTCCCTTCAACTCCTCACTCCACACACAGCTTCTGTCAGGCCTGGCATTTCCCTCCTCACTCCACACACAGCTTCTGTCAGGCCTGGCATTTCCCTTCAACTCCTCACTCCACACACAGCTTCTGTCAGGCCTGGCATTTCCCTTCAACTCCTCACTCCACACACAACTTCTGTCAGGCCTGGCATTTCCCTCCTCACTCCACACACAGCTTCTGTCAGGCCTGGCATTTCCCTTCAACTCCTCACTCCACACACAGCTTCTGTCAGGCCTGGCATTTCCCTCCTCACTCCACACACAGCTTCTGTCAGGCCTGGCATTTCCCTTCAACTCCTCACTCCACACACAACTTCTGTCAGGCCTGGCATTTCCCTCCTCACTCCACACACAGCTTCTGTCAGGCCTGGCATTTCCCTTCAACTCCTCACTCCACACACAGCTTCTGTCAGGCCTGGCATTTCCCTCCTCACTCCACACACAGCTTCTGTCAGGCCTGGCATTTCCCTTCAACTCCTCACTCCACACACAACTTCTGTCAGGCCTGACATTTCCCTCCAACTCCTCACTCCACACACAACTTCTGTCAGGCCTGGCATTTCCCTCCTCACTCCACACACAGCTTCTGTCAGGCCTGGCATTTCCCTTCAACTCCTCACTCCACACACAACTTCTGTCAGGCCTGGCATTTCCCTTCAACTCCTCACTCCACACACAACTTCTGTCAGGCCTGGCATTTCCCTCCTCACTCCACACACAGCTTCTGTCAGGCCTGGCATTTCCCTTCAACTCCTCACTCCACACACAACTTCTGTCAGGCCTGGCATTTCCCTCCTCACTCCACACACAGCTTCTGTCAGGCCTGGCATTTCCCTCCAACTCCTCACTCCACACACAACTTCTGTCAGGCCTGACATTTCCCTCCTCACTCCACACACAGCTTCTGTCAGGCCTGGCATTTCCCTTCAACTCCTCACTCCACACACAACTTCTGTCAAGCCTGGCATTTCCCTTCAACTCCTCACTCCACACACAACTTCTGTCAGGCCTGACATTTCCCTCCTCACTCCACACACAGCTTCTGTCAGGCCTGGCATTTCCCTTCAACTCCTCACTCCACACACAACTTCTGTCAGGCCTGACATTTCCCTTCAACTCCTCACTCCACACACAACTTCTGTCAGGCCTGGCATTTCCCTCCTCACTCCACACACAGCTTCTGTCTCAGGCCTGGCATTTCACTTCAACTCCTCACTCCACACACAACTTCTGTCAGGCCTGGCATTTCCCTCCTCACTCCACACACAGCTTCTGCCAGGCCTGGCATTTCCCTTCAACTCCTCACTCCACACACAACTTCTGTCAAGCCTGGCATTTCCCTTCAACTCCTCACTCCACACACAGCTTCTGTCAGGCCTGGCATTTCCCTTCAACTCCTCACTCCACACACAACTTCTGTCAGGCCTGGCATTTCCCTTCAACTCCTCACTCCACACACAGCTTCTGTCAGGCCTGGCATTTCCCTTCAACTCCTCACTCCACACACAGCTTCTGTCAGGCCTGGCATTTCCCTCCTCACTCCACACACAGCTTCTGTCAGGCCTGACATTTCCCTTCAACTCCTCGCTCCACACACAACTTCTGTCAGGCCTGGCATTTCCCTCCTCACTCCACACACAGCTTCTGTCAGGCCTGGCATTTCCCTTCAACTCCTCACTCCACACACAACTTCTGTCAGGCCTGACATTTCCCTCCAACTCCTCACTCCACACACAACTTCTGTCAGGCCTGGCATTTCCCTCCTCACTCCACACACAGCTTCTGTCAGGCCTGGCATTTCCCTTCAACTCCTCACTCCACACACAACTTCTGTCAGGCCTGGCATTTCCCTTCAACTCCTCACTCCACACACAGCTTCTGTCAGGCCTGGCATTTCCCTCCTCACTCCACACACAGCTTCTGTCAGGCCTGGCATTTCCCTTCAACTCCTCACTCCACACACAACTTCTGTCAGGCCTGACATTTCCCTTCAACTCCTCACTCCACACACAACTTCTGTCAGGCCTGGCATTTCCCTCCTCACTCCACACACAGCTTCTGTCAGGCCTGGCATTTCCCTTCAACTCCTCACTCCACACACAGCTTCTGTCAGGCCTGACATTTCCCTCCTCACTCCACACACAACTTCTGTCAGGCCTGGC
>JAWQFJ010031615.1:0-27500 GCA_034096865.1 Theodoxus fluviatilis | reverse complement strand
ATGCCTGGACGGTTGATGGCGGTGTTTCCATGGAAGCGGTGGAGGAAGAGAGAACCTCCTTGCCACCAGAATGAACGACACCGTGGTCTCTCCCTCTTGGTCCCGAAGATCTCCTGCTCATGTCTACAGAACCAGTGATGAGTAGAAATGAAACTTGTTTCTCCCTCTGTCCCCTGTGTCTCATAAACATCGCATGAACTTTGAAAAAGAATGAACTCTCAGTCTGATGCTAAGAACTCTGCTACCAACATCATCGAACTCTCTCCTTTATTCGTCGTAATGAAGATGAACCATTATTAGGCTTTTATTCATGAAGATGAACAGTTATAGGGCTTTAATTAATAATTGATACTGGCTGGTCATTTTTAAATTCTGATAATTCATGAAGAAGTACTTTAGTTTGATGCTGCATGTTTTGCCTGAAGATTCGGGTAATCCGTTTTCAATAGAAATTTGATATTCATTCCACCTCCGTGTCTTTATTTGAGAGTTAGTCTATCTCTAAAATAGAAAATAATGTTGTAACCCCCTTGGGTTGTAACATAAATTGGGCGGCTCGTTCCGAGATATGAATTAGACAAATTGAGCTAGATTCGAAAGCATGAAATAGCAGTTGCTGTTTTGATAAGTTGTGATTCACAATTTTTCTTTGCTTATCACTGAAATTTCAGATAACCTGTTGAGAGTGTGTCCATGTCCTATGTGATCTTTCTGCTTGCTACTTGCATTATGTGCATTGTCTGATCCTGTTATTGCACTCGGCAGTTTCGCGCAACAAAGGTAGGAATTAACGGAAATTTGTCAAAAATGGCCACCGGAAGTGAGGAGACTGTAGACATACGTCATCTCTTACAGAATATGACGGCAGATCATGTGCGCGTTGCACTGGTAGAGGAAAAGTATGTTTTGGCTGAACGTTTTGGCATTGAATTGCGGGAACGCATGACCTCACGGCAAATTGATGAAATTCTCATTCCTGAACTATCTAAACAGGGCCTGTTTAGGGTAGAGGAGGACAGTCGCGAAATGGGGGATCAGAGTGAAGCTTTGCACTTGCAGATGGAGAGACTAGGGTGGGAGAAAGAGAGATTCCGAATGGAGCAGGCTATGCAAGAGTCGAGACTGAAATTGGAAAGAGAGAAATTTGAGTTCGAACGTGAACGATTAAGTCGCGAAGAGGGGAACGTGAGAACACCCCGTCTTGAGAGACTGGACGATTTGACTGATCAAGACGATCCTGTAGTCTACTTCCGAAGTTTTGAGCAGCTGGCTGAAGCATCTGAGATTCCTGTAAACGAGTGGTATCGTAGTTTGCTCCCTTGTCTGAAAGGGAAAGCAAGAGAAGCTGCCCTTGGTTTGTCAGCAGTGGAGGTGAGGAACTATGACACGTTGAAAGGAAAGGTGCTCTCAGTTTTCGCAGTCTCAGCAGAAGTCCATAGGAAACTTTTTCGGAACACTAAGCTCGGGGAGAAAGAAGACCCTCTTGAACTTTTGTCCAGGCAGACCAAATATTTTGAACTTTGGGTGCGTGCAGAAGGTGTAGATTCCTTCGAATCTATGCGGCAGACAATCTTGAAAGAGCAATTTCTGAATTCGGTAGGTGTAGATATCCGTGTCTATCTGAGTGACAAAGAATGCAAGACTGCCCGTGAGTGTGCCGAGAAAGCAGGGAAGTTTCTTGCTGCGAGGGAGGGGGTGACGAAAGTAGATGGATTCAAGTCTAAGACTAGACAGGGTGCATTTTCCGGAGGAAAAAGGGAATTACAGGGTAGACATTTCTCAGGGAGAAGTGACTCTGGGAAGCAAACTGTAGCTGTGAAGGATGTTGTATGCTACAAGTGCAGGGAGAAAGGACACTTCCAATCAAACTGCCCAAAGAACAAAGCAGGAGAAAAGGAAAAAGCTAAGAAAGTGGCGAAGGTTGCAAGGGAATATGGTAACTCGGAGAAACTCTCTGGAATACGAGAGGTGTGTGATTTTCCTTTCGGGAATCACAAAGTTGATCGAAGCAGTATGCATCAGCAACCCGAGGCTGTTTCGTTGAAGCAGTCCTCAGATGAGAACCCATTTATTGAAAAGGGTTGGGTAGCAGTAGGGTGCGGAAAGCCAGTTGAAGTGAAGATACTTCGGGATACTGGAGCTGAGATCAGTCTGATTAGGAGAGGGTTGCTTCCCCTGTCCTGTGGAACTAGAACAGGTGGGACAGCCTTAATCAGAGGGGTTACCAGTGATGCAGATCTCTGCATCGAACTGCACAAGGTTACACTGCAAAGCACCTTGTACAGGGGGGAGGCTGAGGTAGGGGTGACAGACACCCTCCCGGAGGTTGATTTCCTCCTGGGAAACGACCTAGCCGGCAACCGAGTCCCGGCATGTGCAATTGTCGTGGAAAATCCTTCTCCTGTGGTGGAAGATAACGAAATCTTCCCGTCCTGTGCGGTCACCCGATCGCGAGCGAAGAAGAATCAGGAAGACGAACCTGATTGGTCGCTCGAAGATACCTTCATGTTTCAGACAGAGCAGAACTCTGGAAATGTGCAAGGTGGGGAGAGAAAAGGGACTGAGAATTCCTCTCCCACTCCGAGTAATGCGGAGCTAGACAGCTCAGACGACGCTGTCGAGGCTGTGAAGCCTAGGGTTAGTGAAAACCCCGTTGAAACTGAAAGCGCTGTGTTGCGCCCAGTTTCGGAAGAGTCACCAGAGCTCACGGAAGAGCAGGTCAATGATCTGGTATCTGAGCAACGAGGTGATGCGACGTTAGCGCCACTCTTTGAGAGAGTGGTGACTGATTCAAACAGTGGACACGCTGCTGCTCACTATGTTGTCTGTGACGATCTCCTCATGAGGATTTGGAATTCCCAAAAGGGAGAGGAGCATTCCGTGGAACAGCTGGTTCTACCTACTGGGTGGAGAAGAAGAGCCGCGCTGAAAATGGCGCATGCTCATGCCATGTCGGGTCATCTTGGGGTCGAGAAGACCTATCAAAAACTGCTCCAATATTACTTTTGGCCGGGGATGAAGAAAGATGTAAAGGAATTTTGCAGGATATGTCATATCTGTCAGGTAGCTGGGAAGCATCACCCACCCATACCTGTAGCACCCCTGCAACCAATTCCTGCAGTGGGGATGCCTTTTGAGCGAGTGCAACTAGACTGTGTGGGACCGTTACCGCCCACTAGAAGGAGAAATAAGTACTTGCTAACCATCATGTGTACCAGCACCAGGTACCCTGAGGCTATACCACTGAGAAATATCAAAGCAAAAACCATTGCAGAAGCTCTAGTGAATTTCTTCTCCAAGTTTGGTTTTCCACTCGAAATTCAGACTGACCAGGGGTCAAACTTCACCAGTAAGTTGATGCAACAGACCCTCTCGGAGCTGGAGATCAGACATGTGAAAAGCAGCGCATATCACGCTCAAAGTCAAGGTGCTGTTGAGAGATTTCACGGTACCCTGAAACAGATGCTGCGAGCTTTCTGTTTGGAACAAGAGAAGGACTGGGACGAGGGTGTGCCCTATGTCCTTTTTGCCGCTAGGGACACCAGACAAGCCTCCCTAGGTTACTCTCCTTCCGAGTTGATTTTTGGACGAACTGTTCGAGGTCCATTGCTGGCATTGAAGGAAGAATGGACTCGACACCGGCACGACAAGCAAAACCTCTTGGAGTATGTGAGCCGGATGAAAGAACGCCTCAGGACTGTCCAAAGACTAGCTAGGGAACACCTGGGGGAGAAGCAGAAAAAAATGAAGACGTGGTATGACAGAAAGGCTCATCTGAGGGAGTTTTATGTGGGAGACAAAGTGCTCGTGCTGGTTCCGTGCCCGAGTCAGCCCCTACAGGCTAAGTATGCTGGACCCTATGAGATTTCAGAGAGAGTGGGTGATCTGGATTATGTCATCCTCACCCCTGACTCTAGGAAAAAGAAAAGGCTGGTTCATGTGAATATGATGCGCCAGTATCACGACTCAGCTGCTGCTGAAAGTCTGGTCCGACATGTGCAGAGATGTAGTCCAGGTGGGGACGTCAACAACCTAGTAGGTCCAGAGAGGGGAATGCCTCCCGTACCGAAGCTGCAGAATACTGAGTTGATGAGAGATCCAACTCCTCTAGTCCGTCATCTGCCCGCCGCTCAACAGGAAGAGGTTGTGAAACTTCTACAACCATATGCTGAAGTGTTCGGAGATGTACCGACGCAGACCCATGTTGCGGAGCATGATGTAGATATTGGGGAGAGTAGACCAATCAAGCAACAGGCTTACCGTGTAGTAGGACCTAGACTAGAACAAATGAAAGAGGAAGTTAAGTTCCTCCAAGACAACAATATCATTGAGCCATCAAACAGTCCATGGGCAGCACCTTGCCTGCTCGTCAAGAAGGAAGGGGGTGGCTATAGGTTCTGTACAGACTATCGAAAGGTGAATGCAGTCACAAAAGGGGACGCGTATCCACTTCCGCGGATTGATGATTGTATCGATGCGGTTGGGAAATCTAAAGTTTCTGACCAAACTGGATCTTTTAAAGGGATACTACGCCATACCATTGACGGAGAAAGCGAGAGAGATCTCCGCGTTCGTGACGCCTTTCGGGCATTACCAGTACCTTAGACTACCTTTTGGCATGAGAAATGCACCTGCCACGTTTCAAAGAATGATGAATGATGTTCTCAGGGGGCTAGACAACGTCCGAGTCTACCTAGATGACATCGTAATCTATGATGAAGATTGGCCAACTCATATAGAAAATCTAAGAGAGACATTGAGCAGGTTAGCTGCAGCTGGTTTGACTCCAAATCTTGCTAAATGTGAAATAGGTAAGGGAACAATCCAGTACCTAGGGCATGAGGTGGGTAATGGTTCTGTTCGTCCGATACAAGTCAAGGTTGAGGCGATCCTTGCCCTGAAAACTCCAATGGGAAAAAAAGACGTGAGGAGTGTCTTGGGAATGGTGGGCTATTATCGCCGTTTCTGCCAAAACTTCGCCCAGGTTGCCAAACCTTTGACGGATCTTCTTCGAAAAGACAGAAAGTTCCAATGGACATTAGACTGTCATAGGGCGTTTGAGAATTTGAAATGTCTGTTGAGACATGCCCCAGTGCTTGTCAGTCCTGATCCCAATCAGCAATTCCATCTCGCGGTAGATGCCAGCCATCACTGCGTGGGCGCTGTTCTTTCACAACTAGACAACGACTTGGTAGAACATCCTGTTGCCTATATGTCAAAGAAGTTGTCAAAGGCCGAAGTCAACTACTCTACCATTGAGAAAGAGGCTCTAGGGTTAATCAAGGCACTGGATCATTTTGAGGTCTATTTGAGAGCTCCAAAATATCCCGTGCAGGTCAAGACTGACCACAACCCACTTCTCTTTTTGAATAGCATGAAAGAGAAGAACCAGAGATTATTGAGGTGGAGTTTGGCGTTGCAAGAATTCTGGATGGATTTGAGCCACATTCGTGGTAGGGACAATGTCGTTGCCGACTGTTTAAGCCGACAGTGAAACAGAAATGCACATATTGCTTGTTCATTTTAGCATGATATCTTTGATCGTTGGAAAACTATCAGGCAAAGAGCTTTTAGATTTGCGTGTTTTGTATGCCAACTGTGGCAAGACGTTTTGCTTGTGCATGTGTTTTAAATGTGAATTTAGTATATCTATTGCTTTATATGTTTCTGACCAGCCTAGGTTTTGACTGATCAGTCAGTTAATTGTGAGATTCCTTGAACGAGATTTCTTTTCTTATTAAGTCCCTAAAGAAATCTCTCAAAAGAGGAAGGGAGGTGTGATGGCTGACCACCTGGGAGGGGGCACTTGGTGAATTTAGGGACTCGAGAGACAATTAGTCCCGTCTGGGTGTACGTCATACGTCATTCACGGAATGACGTCATTATTATCTTGGGGAGAAGAACTTGGAGAGGGAGGCCGTTTGGACGTGGAAGAAAATAGAGGGAGATTCTGGACATCTAGAGGCTTGGACAACCGGAGGCTCGGACAGCTGGAGGCTCGGACAGTTGGAGGCTCGGACAGCTGGAGGCTCGGACAGCTGGAGGCTCGGACAACTGGAGGCTCGGACAACTGGAGGCTCGGACAGCTGGAGGCTCGGACAACTGGAGGCTCGGACAGCTGGAGGCTCGGACAGTTGGAGGCTCGGACAGTTGGAGGCTCGGACAGCTGGAGGCTCGGACAGCTGGAGGCTCGGACAGCTGGAGGCTCGGACAGCTGATGCCTGGACGGTTGATGGCGGTGTTTCCATGGAAGCGGTGGAGGAAGAGAGAACCTCCTTGCCACCAGAATGAATGACACCGTGGTCTCTCCCTCTTGGTCCCGAAGATCTCCTGCCATGTCTACAGAACCAGTGATGAGTAGAAATGAAACTTGTTTCTCCCTCTGTCCCCTGTGTCTCATAAACATCGCATGAACTTTGAAAAAGAATGAACTCTCAGTCTGATGCTAAGAACTCTGCTACCAACATCATCGAACTCTCTCCTTTATTCGTCGTAATGAAGATGAACCATTATTAGGCTTTTATTCATGAAGATGAACAGTTATAGGGCTTTAATTAATAATTGATACTGGCTGGTCATTTTTAAATTCTGATAATTCATGAAGAAGTACTTTAGTTTGATGCTGCATGTTTTGCCTGAAGATTCGGGTAATCCGTTTTCAATAGAAATTTGATATTCATTCCACCTCCGTGTCTTTATTTGAGAGTTAGTCTATCTCTAAAATAGAAAATAATGTTGTAACCCCCTTGGGTTGTAACACCATGTCACAGTCAAGTCACTCAAGGCAGTACCACTGACACCCAGTCAGTGATCACAGTGGTTACCTGCCTACTTCTACAACCACTGACACCCAGTCAGTGATCACAGTGGTTACCTGCCTACTTCTACAACCACGGACACCCAGTCAGTGATCACAGTGGTTACCTGCCTACTTCTACAACCACGGACACCCAGTCAGTGATCACAGTGGTTACCTGCCTACTTCTACAACCACGGACACCCAGTCAGTGATCACAGTGGTTACCTGCCTACTTCTACAACCACGGACACCCAGTCAGTGATCACAGTGGTTACCTGCCTACTTCTACAACCACTGACACACAGTCAGTGATCACAGTGGTTACCTGCCTACTTCTACAACCACTGTCACACAGTCAGTGATCACAGTGGTTACCTGCCTACTTCTACAACCACTGACACCCAGTCAGTGATCACAGTGGTTACCTGCCTACTTCTACAACCACTGTCACACAGTCAGTGATCACAGTGGTTACCTGCCTACTTCTACAACCACTGACACACAGTCAGTGATCACAGTGGTTACCTGCCTACTTCTACAACCACTGACACCCAGTCAGTGATCACAGTGGTTACCTGCCTACTTCTACAACCACTGTCACCCAGTCAGTGATCACAGTGGTTACCTGCCTACTTCTACAACCACTGACACCCAGTCAGTGATCACAGTGGTTACCTGCCTACTTCTACAACCACTGACACCCAGTCAGTGATCACAGTGGTTACCTGCCTACTTCTACAACCACTGACACCCAGTCAGTGATCACAGTGGTTACCTGCCTACTTCTACAACCACTGACACCCAGTCAGTGATCACAGTGGTTACCTGCCTACTTCTACAACCACTGACACACAGTCAGTGATCACAGTGGTTACCTGCCTACTTCTACAACCACTGTCACCCAGTCAGTGATCACAGTAGTTACCTGCCTACTTCTACAACCACTGACACCCAGTCAGTGATCACAGTGGTTACCTGCCTACTTCTACAACCACGGACACCCAGTCAATGATCACAGTGGTTACCTGCCTACTTCTACAACCACTGACACCCAGTCAGTGATCACAGTGGTTACCTGCCTACTTCTACAACCACGGACACACAGTCAGTGATCACAGTGGTTACCTGCCTACTTCTACAACCACTGACACCCAGTCAGTGATCACAGTGGTTACCTGCCTACTTCTACAACCACTGACACCCAGTCAGTGATCACAGTGGTTACCTGCCTACTTCTACAGCCACTGTCACACAGTCAGTGATCACAGTGGTTACCTGCCTACTTCTACAACCACTGTCACCCAGTCAGTGATCACAGTGGTTACCTGCCTACTTCTACAACCACTGTCACACAGTCAGTGATCACAGTGGTTACCTGCCTACTTCTACAACCACGGACACCCAGTCAGTGATCACAGTGGTTACCTGCCTACTTCTACAACCACTGACACCCAGTCAGTGATCACAGTGGTTACCTGCCTACTTCTACAACCACTGTCACACAGTCAGTGATCACAGTGGTTACCTGCCTACTTCTACAACCACTGACACCCAGTCAGTGATCACAGTGGTTACCTGCCTACTTCTACAACCATGGACACACAGTCAGTGATCACAGTGGTTACCTGCCTACTTCTACAACCACGGACACCCAGTCAGTGATCACAGTGGTTACCTGCCTACTTCTACAACCACGGACACCCAGTCAGTGATCACAGTGGTTACCTGCCTACTTCTACAACCACGGACACCCAGTCAGTGATCACAGTGGTTACCTGCCTACTTCTACAACCACGGACACACAGTCAGTGATCACAGTGGTTACCTGCCTACTTCTACAACCACTGACACCCAGTCAGTAATCACAGTGGTTACCTGCCTACTTCTACAGCCACTCCATGCATGTACAGTCTCCTAATGAAAAAATCTTGCCTTCAGTCTCTGAAGACAATAGTCATTTCTAATACTCATGGTTATAGACTCTAGAGATACTGGAGAAGTTTCATATCATAAACAGTGGACAAAATGGTGTGTACATTGATAAAGAAATTAACTACTGATTCAGGGGTGTTCAAACCACTTATTTGCTCACCCCAGGTGAGAAAAAGTTTCCTTGGGCTAGATAAAACTGCAGAGTTGCTCGCCCAATGGGCAAGTAAAATAGAATAAAAGTTCCGCCAAGGAAGCCAACATTTCTCTTCCATGGCCTGTAGAACTCATAAGGCAGCATGCTCTGCCAGCCAGGCCTGTAGAACTCATAAGGCAGCATGCTCTGCCAGCCAGGCCTGTAGAACTCATAAGGCAGCATGCTCTGCCAGCCAGGCCTGTAGAACTCATAAGGCAGCATGCTCTGCCAGCCAGGCCTGTAGAACTCATAAGGCAGCATGCTCTGCCAGCCAGGCCTGTAGAACTCATAAGGCAGCATGCTCTGCCAGCCAGGCCTGTAGAACTCATAAGGCAGCATGCTCTGCCAGCCAGGCCTGTAGAACTCATAAGGCAGCATGCTCTGCCAGCCAGGCCTGTAGAACTCATAAGGCAGCATGCTCTGCCAGCCAGGCCTGTAGAACTCATAAGGCAGCATACTCTGCCAGCCAGGCCTGTAGAACTCATAAGGCAGCATGCTCTGCCAGCCAGGCCTGTAGAACTCATAAGGCAGCATGCTCTGCCAGCCAGGCCTGTAGAACTCATAAGGCAGCATGCTCTGCCAGCCAGGCCTGTAGAACTCATAAGGCAGCATGCTCTGCCAGCCAGGCCTGTAGAACTCATAAGGCAGCATGCTCTGCCAGCCAGGCCTGTAGAACTCATAAGGCAGCATGCTCTGCCAGCCAGGCCTGTAGAACTCATAAGGCAGCATGCTCTGCCAGCCAGGCCTGTAGAACTCATAAGGCAGCATGCTCTGCCAGCCAGGCCTGTAGAATTCATAAGGCAGCATGCTCTGCCAGCCAGGCCTGTAGAACTCATAAAGCAGCATGCTCTGCCAGCCAGGCCTGTAGAACTCATAAGGCAGCATGCTTTGCCAGCCAGGCCTGTAGAACTCATAAGGCAGCATGCTCTGCCAACCAGGCCTGTAGAACTCATAAGGCAGCATGCTCTGCCAGCCAGGCCTGTAGAACTCATAAGGTAGCATGCTCTGCCAGCCAGGCCTGTAGAACTCATAAGGCAGCATGCTCTGCCAGCCAGGCCTGTAGAACTCATAAGGCAGCATGCTCTGCCAGCCAGGCCTGTAGAACTCATAAGGCAGCATGCTCTGCCAGCCAGGCCTGTAGAACTCATAAGGCAGCATGCTCTGCCAGCCAGGCCTGTAGAACTCATAAGGCAGCATGCTCTGCCAGCCAGGCCTGTAGAATTCATAAGGCAGCATGCTCTGCCAGCCAGGCCTGTAGAACTCATAAGGCAGCATGCTCTGCCAGCCAGGCCTGTAGAACTCATAAGGCAGCATGCTTTGCCAGCCAGGCCTGTAGAATTCATAAGGCAGCATGGTCTGCCAGCCAGGCCTGTAAAACTCATAAGGCAGCATGCTCTGCCAGCCAGGCCTGACGCTACCAATTTTTGTTAAATTCTATTGGCTAAAAATTATATCTGCGTACAGAACAGATATACCCGCATCATTAATCATTTGATGTCATCAACTTTAAGATGTGCAATAAAATCTCTCCTTATGTTTCCAATTCCTCAAACACATAACAGATAACATTATTTTTATGATGGTATCGTAAAAGTTGACCTATAAGCCGCTACTTTTTTTTCATGAACGGACCCCTGCGGCTTATCATCCAGTGTGGCTAATGTATGACTTTTTTCTGCATCGCCAGAGTCAGCGATGTGTTCTTGGGTTTGACCTAGTTTCCAGCAGTGTGATCGTCAGTGTTGGCCTATAATCATTCTTGAATCAGTGGTGTGTTTACCTGAAGTCACTCACTCACCTTCTTTTTGGAAGTTTGACGCATGACAACAACTCACACAGCACACTGATAGATCAGATCGCATTTCGATAACAGAGAAGCAAAACGTGGATCTACATTGCCAAAAAAACAACCATGCCGAAAACACGGAGACAAGCCTACGATGCTGCATTCAAGTTAGCTGCCATAGACTTAGCTGTGGAGAAAGGCAATCGAGCTGCAGCTCAAGAAATTGGCGTCAATGAAAGTATGATTCGGCGGTGGCGAAAGCAACGAAGCGAACTTGTGAAATGCAAGAAGTCAGCGAAAGCTTTCCGTGGCAGCAAGGCATGATGGCCCGAACTGGAAAACGAAATGAACACACAACGTGAGGATGGTCGCGGTGTTTCAACTGTACAGCTTCGTCTAAAAGCACGCACCATTGCAACACGTCTGAAAATCGACGATTTCAAATGCGGCCAGTCTTGGTGTTGTCGTTTCTTGAGACGCAAAGGACTGTCAGTACGGGCGCGTACAACTTTGTGTTAACAGCTGCCACCAGATTTAGAAGAGAAAATTCAGTCCTTTCAAAACTACACACAGGAGAACGTAGCAGAGAATCTGATTGGCCCTCAGAACATCATTAATATGGATGAGGTTCCGCTGACCTTCGACCTTCCATTGACATGCACAGTAAACAAAAAGGGCGAGTCTTCTGTGTCACTGAAAACAACAGGGCACGATAAAACACACTTTACTTGTGTTCTTTCTTGCAGTGCTGCAGGTGAAAAACTTCCACCGATGGTCATCTTTAAGCGTATAACAATGCCAAAAGAGAAATTCCCGAAAGGAATCGTAGTGCGTGTGAACAAGATGGGGTGAATGGACGAGAGAATGATGGAGACCTGGCAACGGAATGCTACGGAAAAAGGCCAGGGAGGTTTTTCCGACGAACCAAAGCACTTCTAGTAATGGACAGCATGCGAGCACACATTACAGAGACTGTCAAAAAGTCTGTCACTGCCACCGATTCAATCAACGCAATCATCCCGGGTGGTACCACCAAGTACCTACAACCCCTTGACATCAGTGTGAATCGACCCTTCAAAGTGGTGATGAGGGAGGAGTGGGAGAGATGGATGGTGGCAGGTGACAAATCATTCACCAAGACAGGACGTATGCGAAGAGCTACGTATGCAGAAGTGTGCCAGTGGGTACTGAAAGCGTGGGATGCTGTCAAGAAATCCACAATCATCAATGGATTCCAAAAAGCACAGATTATTGCTGCAGCAGACGATGCATTGACACCCACTGACAATGAGACTGGCAGTGACAGTGACACTTCCGGTGATTCTGTACCAGAGGCGATACTGAACCTGTTCGTCTCTGACACAGAAGGGTCCGACTTCAGCGGATTCTCAGCATCAGATCTCGAGTACTTAAAGACCATCAAACTTTCCTTTACAGTACCTCATGACTTTTGACTTTCTGTTTTGATGTTTCTGTTCGGTTTTGATGCTTCGAACTTTCCTTGACGGGACCTCATGACTTTTGACTTTCTGTTTTGATGTTTCTGTTCGGTTTTGATGCTTCGAACTTTCCTTGACGGGACCTCATGACTTTTGACTTTCTGTTTTGATGTTTCTGTTCGCTTTTGATGCTTTTCTCAGTGGTTTGCGGCGACTTTGTTTTGCCTTTGACATGTTCGGTTTTCATTTGGCTTGTATGCCAATGCGGCTAATTTATGGATTTTTCTGTTTAGTTTTTTTTAACGGGGGTGCGGCTTATACTCAGGTGCGCCTTGTAGGCCAACTTTTACGGTAATTCCCACGATGAGATAACATATAACCATTTGATGTCATCAACTTTAAGATGTGCAATAAAATCTCTCCTTATGTTTCCAATTCCTCAAACACATAACAGATAACATTCTCTTTATGATGGTAATTCCCACGATGAGATAACATATAACCTCCAAATGTGATGGATTAATTCTTGGGTGAAACTCTGACCTTGCACTAAAATTCCTGAAATTCTTTGTGAAATGTTCAAGTTATTTTGCTGAATAGCTGACTAACAAACCGAGGGTAAAACCCAACCTCCCCGGGGGAGATAACGAGGCAGTTCAACTCTGTTTCCAGCTGTCATGCTCATCTCCTCAGTTCTGAGAAATCACTACAATTCATGTCGTCTGATGCCATGTCCCCATCTGTCTTCTTACATAATGACACACTCTGAGGTTTCCTGTTCTACAGATGATTGGTTGGCAAGGACAATGAATGCCATCTTTGATGGATGTATTTGTGACACGTAATGCAAGTAAGCCAAAGCCAGTAAAATGTGGAATCAAAGTAACCAAGAAAAGAAAAACAAAACAAAGAATATGAATATGAGACATGAAATCATTCGTTTGATGATAAATGATACAATTCAGACAGACTCGTAAAAAATGTTGCAGGCTGGTAAATTAAAAAACTTTTGAACACCCTTGCTGATTCACAAGAAACGAGTCAACACAAAACAAGTACTTACCTGTCTTTCATAAGCTGGTATAGATTCTCTTTCATGAATTCAAACACGAAGAATAGTTGATCGTTTTCTCGTATCACTTCCTTCAGCTTGACTATGTTGGGGTGACTCAGCTTCCGCAGAGACTGCGGGGGAAAAGTCTGTCATTCAACATCGCGGTTTCACCACAGCAAACACATAGCACAGAGCTGTGTGTGGGTGCCATTACAGGTCAACAGTTACCAGCTAGTGGGCTGCAAACACCCAGCACAGAGCTGTGTGTGGGTGGCATTACAGGTCAACAGTTACCAGCTAGTGTGCTGCAAACACCCAGCACAGAGCTGTGTGTGGTACAGGTCAACAGTTACCAGCTAGTGTGCTGCAAACACCCAGCACAGAGCTGTGTGTGGGTGGCATTACAGGTCAACAGTTACCAGCTAGTGTGCTGCAAACACCCAGCACAGAACTGTGTGTGGTACAGGTCAACAGTTACCAGCTAGTGTGCTGCAAACACCCAGCACAGAACTGTGCGTGGATGGCATTACAGGTCAACAGTTACCAGCTAGTGTGCTGCAAACACCCAGCACAGAGCTGTGTGTGGGTGGCATTACAGGTCAACAGTTACCAGCTAGTGTGCTGCAAACACCCAGCACAGAGCTGTGTGTGGGTGGCATTACAGGTCAACAGTTACCAGCTAGTGTGCTGCTTTTCTTCACAAAGACTGCAGCAATTGTCTGTGTGCATTGTGGTAGTCCCTTCATTGCCTGGAATCAAATTAAGATGCAGCACAAAAACAATATTGGAGAAAAAACCTCAAGTGCCACAAGAAATTACCGTAATTTTCGGACTACAAGGTGCTACCGAATATAAGGCGCACCCCCTAAATAAATTATAAAAAACATGTTTCAATCATACATCGGGCGCTACCAAATGATACTGAGACAAAAGTTCGCCACCCAAAAGTGGACAATGCTGGTGAGAAAAAAATCTATATTTTCATTTGTTTGTTTGTGTTTCATGAAAGTGTTGTGTATGAAGTGTCTTTATTTATGGATAAAAAGATAGTAGTTGTTGTGGGTTTTCTGTAATTCATTGTTAATGCCGACGCTGGACATCTGATGGTGGTTACAATCTGACGGTATAACAAGTTTTGACAAGGAAAAAAATCAATGGACAAAGCCCAAGCAACTTACCATTCTGACCGTTGTCAGCCATGTTTGCAGAAGCTCCTAATCTTGCTGGAAACAAGATTTCATACTCTTGTCGTGGAACCAAACGATAAAAAGATTGACCTGATTTTTCAATACAAATTAATGCTATCTTACGGTCGTAACAATCGGACAAAGTCTGAATAATCTGAGAAAGAAACTCGAATTGGTTTATTATTTGTATGAATACGAGTTTTTTTAATTGACTTCGGTAAATTTCGCGCTGCCTAGCAGTGATGATTTGTATACGAAGCTGTCGTCTGCTAGGCGAAAGCGATCCGCGAAGCCAGCGAAGTTTCGACCATGAATGGACAAAATCGTGTTACGACCGTCAGGGTCGATTAAAAACGCTAAAAATGATTGTACCACACACTCAAAAACCCTCTTTTTGTGCAAAAGGGGCAGAAAAATGTTTTGACTAGAGATCCATTTAGGGTAAAATAGGTTAGAAATGATCCAGCGTGTGCAGTGTATGGAAACTGAGAGTCGCCCTTCTCTGGCCCATTTTGTGTTTGTAAAATATCAACCCATTCAGACATTCAAATGCACAAAAAACAAAACATGAATACTTTACAAAGCCAGTTTTATCTTATCTATCTCTTGAAAGCTTTATTGATCGACGTGTGTTATTTCCAACACCACATGTACAAAAGCAGCCTTGTTTGTGTGTTGTCAAAGTTGGTCCCCTAGCAAATGGCGAACTTTTGTCTCAGTGTCAAATATAAGGCGATACATCAGAACACATACTTAACAAACAGAAAAGAAATGAACATGGTGCGGAAACCAACCATTGAATCTAATCCAACAAACAGAAGTAAGAACGTAAGTAAACAAGGAGACGTTGAAAAAGCATCAGAACCATTCAAAAAGTAAATTAATATCACGTCAGCTGTGGGTGTTGTGTTTTTTTTAGTCGTTTGAAATCTATTTCAGTCATACATAAGACGCAACCGAATATAAGACGCATGTCTGAAAATTTGATTTTAAAGTATCGCCTTATAGTCCGAAAATTACGGTACATGGACTCCCTTCAGCTTGTATGAAACCAAAACTTGCTGACAAATCAAGAATATGAACAATATTGTGATGAAATTAAATACCTTGACTTCTCGGAGATTCAAACATTCATCCCATGAATAATATTTCTTCTTCATCCTGTAAAGAGAAGTAAACAAAGATTTACTTATACATGTACGTATACATTTAACAAAACAATCAAAAAATGAGTTTCAGGAATTCAATATCTTTCATTGTCAAGCCAAGACAGAGCAAACATTTGCAGCACACAGACAAGGAGTGCACAGACAGGGAGGACACAGACAGGGAGGGAGCACACAGACAGGGAGCACACAGACAGGGAGCACACAGACAGGGAGCACACAGACAGGGAGCACACAAGCAGGGAGGGAGCACACAAGCAGGGAGCACACAAGCAGGGAGGGAGCACATAAGACAGGGAGCACACAGACAGGGAGGGAGCACACAGGCAGGGAGGGAGCACACAAGCAGGGAGGGAGCACACAGACAGGGAGCACACAAGCAGGGAGGGAGCACACAGACAGGGAGCACACAAGCAGGGAGGGAGCACATAAGACAGGGAGCACACAGACAGGGAGGGAGCACACAGGCAGGGAGGGAGCACACAAGCAGGGAGGGAGCACACAGACAGGGAGCACACAGACAGGGAGCACACAAGCAGGGAGGGAGCACACAGACAGGGAGCACACAAGCAGGGAGAGAGCACATAAGACAGGGAGCACACAGACAGGGAGGGAGCACACAGGCAGGGAGGGAGCACACAAGCAGGGAGGGAGCACACAGACAGGGAGCACACAGACAGGGAGCACACAAGCAGGGAGGGAGCACACAGACAGGGAGCACACAAGCAGGGAGAGAGCACACAGACAGGGAGCACACAAGCAGGGAGGGAGCACACAGACAGGGAGCACACAAGCAGGGAGGGAGCACACAGACAGGGAGGGAGCACACAAGCAGGGAGAGAGCACACAGACAGGGAGCACACAGACAGGGAGCACACAAGCAGGGAGGGAGCACACAGACAGGGAGGGAGCACACAGACAGGGAGGGAGCACACAAGCAGGGAGGGAGCACATAAGACAGGGAGCACACAGACAGGGAGGGAGCACACAAGCAGGGAGGGAGCACACAGACAGGGAGGGAGCACACAGACAGGGAGGGAGCACACAGACAGGGAGCACACAAGCAGGGAGGGAGCACACAGACAGGGAGGGAGCACACAGACAGGGAGGGAGCACACAGACAGGGAGGGAGCACACAGACAGGGAGGGAGCACACAGACAGGGAGGGAGCACACAGACAGGGAGCACACAAGCAGGGAGGGAGCACATAAGACAGGGAGCACACAGACAGGGAGGGAGCACACAAGCAGGGAGGGAGCACACAGACAGGGAGGGAGCACACAGACAGGGAGCACACAGACAGGGAGGGAGCACACAGACAGGGAGCACACAAGCAGGGAGGGAGCACACAGACAGGGAGGGAGCACACAGACAGGGAGGGAGCACACAGACAGGGAGGGAGCACACAGACAGGGAGCACACAAGCAGGGAGGGAGCACACAAGCAGGGAGGGAGCACACAGACAGGGAGCACACAGACAGGGAGCACACAAGCAGGGAGGGAGCACACAGACAGGGAGGGAGCACACAGACAGGGAGGGAGCACACAGGCAGGGAGGGAGCACACAGACAGGGAGCACACAGACAGGGAGCACACAAGCAGGGAGGGAGCACACAGACAGGGAGGGAGCACACAGGCAGGGAGGGAGCACACAGACAGGGAGCACACAGACAGGAGCACACAGACAGGGAGCACACAGACAGGGAGCACACAGACAGGGAGCACACAAGCAGGGAGGGAGCACACAGACAGGGAGCACACAGACAGGGAGCACACAAGCAGGGAGGGAGCACACAGGCAGGGAGGGAGCACACAGACAGGGAGGGAGCACACAGGCAGGGAGCACACAGACAGGGAGCACACAGACAGGGAGCACACAGACAGGGAGGGAGCACACAGACAGGGAGCACACAGACAGGGAGCACACAGACAGGGAGCACACAGGCAGGGAGGGAGCACACAGACAGGGAGCACACAGACAGGGAGGGAGCACACAGACAGGGAGCACACAAGCAGGGAGGGAGCACACAGACAGGGAGCACACAGACAGGGAGCACACAGACAGGGAGCACACAGACAGGGAGCACACAGACAGGGAGGGAGCACACAGACAGGGAGCACACAGACAGGGAGGGAGCACACAGACAGGGAGAGAGCACACAGACAGGGAGCACACAGACAGGGAGCACACAGACAGGGAGGGAGCACACAGACAGGGAGAGAGCACACAGACAGGGAGCACACAGACAGGGAGCACACAGACAGGGAGGGAGCACACAGACAGGGAGGGAGCACACAGACAGGGAGCACACAGACAGGGAGGGAGCACACAGACAGGGAGGGAGCACACAGACAGGGAGGGAGCACACAGACAGGGAGGGAGCACACAGACAGGGAGGGAGCACACAGACAGGGAGGGAGCACACAGACAGGGAGGGAGCACACAGACAGGGAGGGAGCACACAGACAGGGAGGGAGCACACAGACAGGGAGGGAGCACACAGACAGGGAGGGAGCACACAGACAGGGAGCACACAGACAGGGAGGGAGCACACAGACAGGGAGGGAGCACACAGACAGGGAGGGAGCACACAGACAGGGAGCACACAGACAGGGAGGGAGCACACAGACAGGGAGAGAGCACACAGACAGGGAGCACACAGACAGGGAGCACACAGACAGGGAGCACACAGACAGGGAGGGAGCACACAGACAGGGAGAGAGCACACAGACAGGGAGCACACAGACAGGGAGCACACAGACAGGGAGGGAGCACACAGACAGGGAGGGAGCACACAGACAGGGAGCACACAGACAGGGAGGGAGCACACAGACAGGGAGCACACAGACAGGGAGGGAGCACACAGACAGGGAGCACACAGACAGGGAGCACACAGACAGGGAGCACACAGGCAGGGAGGGAGCACACAGACAGGGAGCACACAGACAGGGAGCACACAGACAGGGAGGGAGCACACAGACAGGGAGCACACAAGCAGGGAGGGAGCACACAAGCAGGGAGGGAGCACACAAGCAGGGAGGGAGCACACAGACAGGGAGGGAGCACACAGACAGGGAGGGAGCACACAGACAGGGAGGGAGCACACAGACAGGGAGGGAGCACACAGACAGGGAGGGAGCACACAGACAGGGAGGGAGCACACAGACAGGGAGCACACAGACAGGGAGGGAGCACACAGACAGGGAGGGAGCACACAGACAGGGAGCACACAGGCAGGGAGGGAGCACACAGACAGGGAGCACACAGACAGGGAGTGCACAGACAGGGAGCACACAAGCAGGGAGGGAGCACACAGACAGGGAGCACACAGGCAGGGAGAGAGCACACAGACAGGGAGCACACAGACAGGGAGGGAGCACACAGACAGGGAGGGAGCACACAGACAGGGAGGGAGCACACAGACAGGGAGGGAGCACAGGCAGACAGGGAGCACACAGACAGGGAGCACACAGACAGGGAGCACACAGACAGGGAGCACACAGACAGGGAGCACACAGACAGGGAGCACACAGACAGGGAGTGCACAGACAGGGAGCGCACAGACAGGGAGCACACAGACAGGGAGCACACAGACAGGGAGCACACAGACAGGGAGCACACAGGCAGGGAGGGAGGACACAGACAGGGAGCACACAGACAGGGAGCACACAGACAGGGAGCACACAGTCAGGGAGGGAGCACACAGACAGGGAGCACACAGACAGGGAGCACACAGACAGGGAGCACACAGACAGGGAGCACACAGACAGGGAGCACACAGACAGGGAGCACACACGCAGGGAGGGAGCACACAGACAGGGAGCACACAGGCAGGGAGGGAGCACACAGACAGGGAGCACACAGACAGGGAGTGCACAGACAGGGAGCACACAAGCAGGGAGGGAGCACACAGACAGGGAGCACACAGGCAGGGAGGGAGCACACAGACAGGGAGCACACAAGCAGGGAGGGAGCACACAGACAGGGAGCACACAGGCAGGGAGCACACAGACAGGGAGCACACAGACAGGGAGCACACAGGCAGGGAGGGAGCACACAGACAGGGAGCACACAAGCAGGGAGGGAGCACACAGACAGGGAGCACACAGACAGGGAGTGCACAGACAGGGAGCACACAGACAGGGAGCACACAGACAGGGAGGGAGCACACAGACAGGGAGCACACAGACAGGGAGGGAGCACACAGACAGGGAATAATATTTCTTCTTCATCCTGTAAAGAGAAGTAAACAAAGATTTACTTATACATGTACGTATACATTTAACAAAACAATCAAAAAATGAGTTTCAGGAATTCAATATCTTTCATTGTCAAGCCAAGACAGAGCAAACATTTGCAGCACACAGACAAGGAGTGCACAGACAGGGAGGACACAGACAGGGAGGGAGCACACAGACAGGGAGCACACAGACAGGGAGCACACAGACAGGGAGCACACAAGCAGGGAGGGAGCACACAAGCAGGGAGCACACAAGCAGGGAGGGAGCACACAGACAGGGAGGGAGCACACAGACAGGGAGCACACAGGCAGGGAGCACACAGACAGGGAGCACACAGACAGGGAGCACACAGACAGGGAGCGCACAGACAGGGAGCGCACAGACAGGAGCACACAGACAGGGAGCGCACATACAGGGAGGACACAGACAGGGAGGGAGCACACAGACAGGGAGCACACAGGCAGGGAGGGAGCACACAGACAGGGAGCACACAGACAGGGAGCACACAGACAGGGAGCACACAGACAGGGAGCACACAGACAGGGAGCACACAGACAGGGAGCACACAAGCAGGGAGGGAGCACACAAGCAGGGAGCACACAAGCAGGGAGGGAGCACACAGACAGGGAGGGAGCACACAGACAGGGAGCACACAGGCAGGGAGCACACAGACAGGGAGCACACAGACAGGGAGCACACCAGACAGGGAGCGCACAGACAGGGAGCGCACAGACAGGAGCACACAGACAGGGAGCGCACATACAGGGAGGACACAGACAGGGAGGGAGCACACAGACAGGGAGCACACAGGCAGGGAGGGAGCACACAGACAGGGAGCACACAGACAGGGAGCACACAGACAGGGAGCACACAGACAGGGAGGGAGCACACAGACAGGGAGGGAGCACACAGTGGACTCACTTTTTGATGGCCACCTTGTCCCCTGACTCATGGCTGGTGGCCAACAGCACACTGCCATAGGTGCCGTCTCCCAGCTGTTTCATGATGTTGTAGCGGTTCATGGTGGCAACTCCTGGATTCCTCACTTCAGTCAAATCTACAGGCTTCACCCAGACTCAAAAAGGGACTCGTTGCACGCAGCGTAGGCAGTGGTGTTGGCATCCTTGGTATCACCAGTTGCTCTCTCTCTTCGTTCCCCTCAGTGTCTGAGGCAGTGTCCACTCAGTGGTAAAGCACCCCACACAACTGCAACATTAAACGTTCCACACAACCATAACATCTAGCATTTCATACAATCATACCATCAAGCTCTTCACATATCTGTAACATCAAGCTCTCCACCCATCTGTAACACCGAGCACTCCACATATCTGAAACAACAAGCATTCCACATATCTGTAACACCTGGCAATCCACATAATTATCTGTAACACCACGCTCTCCACATATCTGTAACACCAAGCACTCCCCCCATCTGTAACACCGAGCACTCCACATATCTGAAACAACAAGCATTCCACATATCTGTAACACCTGGCAATCCACATAATTATCTGTAACACCACGATCTCCACATATCTGTAACACCAAGCACTCCACCCACCTGTTACACCAAGCACTCCACCCACCTGTAACACCAAGTATTCCACATATATCTGTAACACCAAGCACTCCACATTAAAAAAATTGTCTGTAACACCAAGCACTCAAGTGTCTAAGGACCATAATCTTAGTCAGTAGAGGCTGACCAGATGTCAAATTATGTATGATCTTGTATACTTATATACTTATATGCCAGAGAAAAACATGAAGTGAAGACATTACAAAATCAATCAAAGTAATCTGTTGAGAATCATTTGAGGATAACTAGCATGAACATAAAGCAGGATGAAGGGTATTTTCTCCACCAATATTCAACACAAGTCCATGTGCACTGCCTTCCATGTGTTTTTGCAGGTTGATAAAAATGTGATCAAAGTAATTATAATAACAGCATCACTCTGTATTGTGATTTAGTCCATAAATACTGCAACGAGTGTTCATCACTACATCACATTGAATCTGTGCATTGTGACATCAAACAGTAAGTGGAGACAACGCGCATCTCACTGGCGGTTGAAGCACACCGATTTTATCTCGAGCTCCATGTCTATACCAAGTTACCTTCCAAACTTTATGTATTCAGGCAAATGCTTGTTTCGACGTCTGGAGATACGGGAAGCACGAGTTACGAGTTCTCTCCCGAACAGAGGCCACTAAGTGGTCTGATCGACACGACTTGTCAACACGGTAACGTGGTTCTTCCAATTTGTGCCGACTCCTACAGTTGAAAGGAAGTGGTCTCAATGTCATGCTCGGGAATCAAGGCAATGCCGTTAAATGTAATCATTGCGTGCCAGGAAAGTATTTGAACTCGTGCCAGTAGTCCGCGAGGTTCTTGCTGACGGCGACCTGATCAATTCCTTGACACCTGAGTGCACACCGATATCGACTACCCCAAAAAGGCAACACAAAAGTCATAAGTGAGCCATCCATGACGAAACCAAAAACATGTGTACGCATCTATTCCCCGACAAGAAGATGTGCACCATTATCGTTTGTTTTACAACAGTGTCTAAGACTGTCCAAGACACGATAAACAAGTGGAACGCACGCCCAAACGATGAGGCATCGGTGTCAACTGGCAGTGGCACAGGCTAAAAATCCATTGGTCGTTCACATGATAAATTATCATTCCAACGTAATCAAAGGGAATAGATCGAACATTAATATATGAAAGTCTCTTGATCATCATTCTCAGTTTCACTGTGAACAAACATTGCACGAGAGCCACAATACTCACCAAAGAGCAAGTGAAAACCCGTTGTATTACGAGTTCTCAGCTTCTGGTGTCCGCCATCTTTGTAGTTGCTATTTGGAACCTTTAACGTCACGTGACCAAATCTAGCAACCGCGCGGTGCTCCTTCTCTATCACTTTGTATCAGCCGGTCGGAAAATAACACGGACCGTTGTAATGGCAGGGCGTCACTGATCATAGCCTCATGCATCTTCGATGGCAGGCAGACAGCTCTACTGAGCACGACACGGACCGTTGTAATGGCAGAGCGTAATAATTGATCATTGCAGCTTCGCGCAGCTTCAAATCAATCACAGACACAGTGAGTGAGTGACTCACGGTGTCAGTGGTAGAGGAGTTGGTCTTCGCGCCTAGTCGTTATCGCACTAAAAACAAGGCATAGTACATATATATATATATATATATATATATATATATATATATATATATATATATATATATATATATGAGATGTGGGGAACTGGCATATAATTCTACAAAAACAACCAGGAAGGACCGTAGACCCACGAAGGGCGAGTACATATGCAAATTTTTGACTTAAAAGTCTTCATCAGGCATTAAACAAAAAACACAACTGATAAATCGCCTGCATCTGTACACATGTTGTTTCGAATCGTGTCGTCTACGTATCAATACCGCCAAGGATCGAAGGGGCGGCGGGATGGCTGGGTGTGGGAGTGGGGGGAGGTTGTATGGTGCGAAAAGACACACAGGACACACAGGTCACACAGACAAGCAGAGAGAGATCGAGAGAGAGAGAGATTGATTGATTGATTGATTCTTTATTTATCAAGGATGAAATTTTAGGCATTTCTGCCTTTCTTACAAATTGTCCTTGCTCATAAAGAACTGAAAACATTGATAATTAAGACACAAAATACACAGTAGCTAATCCATGTACAACAGTTGGTAAGATATATGAAGAATATGATCAACAATGACAAAGATTTTAGTATACGTCTTTGACAGCTGTCAGCTCAGTGAGTCTTTAAGATCAAGCAATACGTGTCATATGTACAGGCGACAGAAGTGAGATCATCTGAATAGATAATCACGTATGGATGCTTTAAAAGACGTCAAAGGATAGCCGAGAATTGTTAACGCTAAGGTCGCGCTGCCGATGGAAGGGTCAGCTATTCCATGCTACACCATAACAGGCGTGCTAATGCAAATAGGCTTAATCCACCTGCGCCTCAGTTCGCAAAAGGTCCCATATTCTTAGTTGCGTGTTTTTTATGACGTGTAGAGAACTGAAGAAAGCTGCGGTGTGCGGGAGATAGTAGACAGGAAGTGCGCCTTGTCTGTAATGGGGGAGCGAGTATGAAGAGATCCGCTCTAGGGTTTGAAGAGACTATCGGGCGGTCTTTTGCTCGAAGGGACTTACAGACTGCGTAAGATGTGAGCTGGAAATTTTTGTTTTAGCAAATAAGGTATGGACTTTATTGAAGGGACGAGGTCATCAAGCAGGTGGCAACGGAGGTGTTTTTTGGGGTTCGCGCCAAGCAGCATAGCGGGGTGGCCAGCTGCAACGCGCAAGATAATAGACGACGATTTTGTCATTCTTTTGCAGTCATCTGGGGATGGGCAGGTGACACAATGTGTTAGACGTCGCGGGAATAATCTTAAACCTGGGCCGAGCTCGTTTCTGCGACGTGTACAGTGATAGTAGTACTCCGAGTCTTAGGTCTATCAGCCTATGGTAGACATGCTGCAATGTCAGCAATGCACAACATCATCCCATTTAATAAACAGATGCCAAACAATTACGATAATGGGAATTATTCCGAACGTGGCGTGACAAAAACATGAATGCATAGCATTTCTGGTGTGACAAAATTATAGCACTCTCTAGGTATGACGATGAGAGAGTGACAGCACAAGTCTGTGAGAATGTAGTGCTGCTTTGTAGAGCCTAGTTAGGGTTTTTGCTCGCAAAGGATACAATTGTGAGTCCATGTTATAGATCCGCCAAAGTTGAGTTTGTCAGTTAAGGATAACTTCTATTTATAACCTGTGCGGAGCTCTCTCGGTCGGTTCAGTAGAGAAAACCTGTTGTCCAACATTTGATATAGGATTCGCATCATGTTTCTGAGCATGTATCTAGGTTGAATGTAACGTTTTGAGGAGAAAGTTGATGTCGGTGAAGTGTTCTGTTGTACTCTGAGAGTGGTAGGTGTAAGGATCGGATGCCAGCTTCGGTATTTGATTGTTTGACAGTCGTGGTCAGCGGTTTACAGGACACCGGAGTCTGTATTGTAATGAATGCAACATGTTTGCCCGAACGCCGTAAGGTGTCTAACTGGCGATAGTTGGAACGTTACAGGCTATGCGCATTGGGTGTGGGGAATTTCATGCGCTTCTGTTTACCCAGGCTTATTCTGGGTCTGTATGTAATGGAGTACGGTGGCAGGTGGACGGTCACTCCTGCACTATTGAATGGGGCAATTTGAATTGGGATCTGTTCATTTGGAATTTCACAATTACTCGGAATGGGATTGTATGCCTCTATTAGGATATATTACAAAGCTTAGAATGAGCAATGGATGCTCCTAAAATTGAGCCTGTGGACCCCCGACTTACAATGACATTTCTCAGGAGTGAGGGAATACCGACCCGAAGGTGATACTAGTGATACATTGTAGGCTTGACGGTATAGGCGTCTAAGAGTGAGACATTAATAGAATTTTCGGCTCATAAATAGGAACCGGTTTAATATGAAGCTGAGATCTGAGTTGGCGATGGTTCAAGCTACCACCGATGGAGTTTCAGGCTAATGTGTTTTATGATCAAGCGAAGAGTGGAGTTCTGTGTGTGCGACGTCAAACTCAGGTCTAATATGTGGGCGTCTTCTTTTTCAAGTTCCAAGGGAAGAATTGTGGTACACACACAGTTACACGGGGTAGTGGAGGCTGTGGTAGGCGCAGTCATTCATCGCTAGGATAGTGATATTAGGTTCAGTTTGCGCGAGGACTGCCTGCTTGGCTAGACTGACGCGCTTACTCTGGATGGCTTTCAGGTTCGCCTGTGGCGTCTGACGGGGAGCTGAGAGGTAAAGCCCGCCGCTGATGTTGGAGAGCCGAGATATGACAGTTCTAATTCGCACGTTCAAATTGTGTGAGCCATACGCAGACACGAGGGCAAATACAATGATGTTCTTGGTGTGGAACAAACCGTGGTCCGTCTAGTCGGTCTTTGTTGGACGATAAATGTAGAAACAGGGCATAAATATGGAGCGAAGGGGACGTAATCCATCGAAGGTCAACCTGAGAGCGGTAGCTCGTGGGAATTTGCAGGACACATTATTGGAGGCGCTCATGACCCTTCGGACTCATGTTCTCGACAAGACTAGAGGTGGTCGGACGGGAGGCAAAGATTACTAGGTTCTAGACGTTAGCTACCAAAAGGATATAAATGTGTATGTTCAATGAAAGCGCAAGATGAGCTAGTGGTGCGTGAGGGGGGGAGCGAGCTCAGAACCTTTTTCAGTACAGTATTTCGTATGAATATTAGGCGCTAGCTAAGGTCTCAGACAAGGCGGGGGTGGGCGCGTATCGTGTTGGCTCCTCCTGAACAGTCTGTTGTGACAGAGGATTGTGACTTGCATCGTAGCTCGATGCTGAGGCGCCACATTTAGCTATGTGGAGAGTTCGTGCCTTCTTAATGTCAAGAGGTGAAACTGTCCAAATGTAGTGAACTAGTGGAAAATTGCGGTCGGATGGTCACATGTGGTGCGATTACGACGTGGACTCATGAAGGAATAATATGGCAAGTAACTCTTCATTACAGAAACTCCTCACACAATACTGTTTGTTGATGTGGAACATGTACTCCACGCTCGCAGTAGACCCGGCATTTGTAGTTAGTCGGAGTTTCGGCATGGATTTTTACAAGCTATTGTCGTGTAAGAAGTGTTCGGTGTAATGTTCAGTATTAATAGGTTGGAAGGTATGTGGCAGACTGTTTTGAAAGTTTGTCTCGTTTGCGATGATACGTCGTTCTGGAGAATTGTGATCCCGGCGACCAGGAGGACATTCGATTTGTCGCTCCATAAGCCGATTTCAAATTAGGCGTTTTGAATTAATGAGTTTTTTGGTCGCATTTCGACCACCAGGAAAGTCCTCTGACAACCTGTTTTTACTTTGTTCTTGTGCTGTCAAGCCAGGGATATCAGTGCTCTTTTTTTATAGTAAGTATATCTGCTGCGGATTCTTCTCAATTAGCTCCTGGCCTGTTATTTCGTTGGTAAGCCCAACGGTTGGGAGGTTTTAAGATGACTTGGAGCCCTAGCTTTCGTTTTTTCATAGGCGGCAAGTTTCGTTTTTGCTACAGTTTGGGGAGGAAGAAAGTAGGGTTCTCACACCAGAAGCAGGAAAGATTGAAGGGCACATGTCAAGGGTGCAGGACGAGGTATCTATGTGCTGGCGCTTGTGTGGGGGTTGTATCGTGGAGTGGTCAGATAACTGGCATGTTACGTTTTTTAAGAATTGGACGTCATTAGGCATGATGAATCGATGCATTCGCACAAATCGTTTTTAAAAGAATCACGGTATAGTGTACTTAGTAGGTTTATAGTGTGCGGTTTCCTGACATATGTGTTTGACTTGTTTTGGACCTTCTAGCGCCCAACAGCGCAAGGTTCGCGCATAATGGACATGGAACGAGTGCGGTGGGAGCCATTTAAGGCTGTGGGAAAAAAGCTGCATCATGCATAGTATCCTCGTAATTTTAGGGGCGCTTAGCGCGGTTGGGGGTGACTTCGTCAGATGATTCTTTATCAGGTAGTTTGCTTGGTCTCGTGTTCATGGCTACTTGATGATGTCTGCGACTTGCAGTCATGGGTCACGTCTTATGTTGGCGGCTTCATGTCAAAGCAAGAGCTTGTT
>JAWQFJ010031614.1:20000-45842 GCA_034096865.1 Theodoxus fluviatilis | reverse complement strand
TGCCTGACGCGTTGCGTCAGCGCTCTGTGTCGTTGCGTGATGCGCTGTCTCACCGCACAGGACTCAAGACCGCCATTTTGCCCGTGCTGGCTGGCTTCCCTGCCAGCCTGGACCAGGGAGAATTCTCCAAGTGAGACGATCTCTTACCTTCTCTGTGGAACTGGGCTATTTACACCGTTGGCCCTTTTTAACTGTCAGATGAGTTCAGCTCATTACGTACTTCATCTGAATGGAATGCTAAGCTTTGCCAAAGACTATCTCCCTTAAGTCTGGTAGTAAATTATTTCATGGCTCATTATCTCACGCAGGAAATCTTAGTCAGCTAGGAAGTTGGGATGACGAAAAGAGGTTATCAGTGTACACTAGCCCTCCTTTCCTACAAAGGTTCAGTCACAGATCAAAGGGTTCTCGAAGACATCATCACATATTGCTGTCAGAGGAAATTACGCCATCCCCGGGTATCACAGGTTCCCGTAAAAGGAATGACTTGATTTGATGCTCATGGATTAACATTTTAAGAAAAGCCTCGATTTAAGATTTGTGTCCAGACTGGTCATTTAGTTGATCAACATGACCAAAGAGGTGGACTTACGCTCAGGATCCTGGTCGAGATCCTACGGCAAGGGAGAGGTTCAACTTTCATTACCGTGGACATCTTCACATCAGATGGAGTTGAGATGAAGCAGTATTAGAGACTTACAGGAACGTAGATATGGGACTCCCCAACGTCTTGACTTCACGACAACACGCTGGCGAAACAATGGCACATACACGTTGTTACAACTAAGCTGATAGAGTGCGTCCGCGGCAGTCTGTGCAGCCATGCGACTGATCCACTGCCTGAAATCATGAGACAGACGCCGACAGAGGCATGACCACCACCAAAGCGTGATGTCTGAAGGGCACCACACACGGACGTCTTTGACCAGGGGAGAGCACGGACACATCCCTCTGTCAAAGACTGCCCGAGGCAACTTGCGCCAAAGTGCTGCCACTGATCAATGACATCGCAGCAACAATCTATTTCTACACGCTTTGCTAATCGTCACAGCAGTTTAAGAACTGGTTAAGTGGCCCAGTGATCAGGGGAAAAGTGCAAAGCGGCTTGAGCCCTAGGTATGATTGACAAATCGCTAAACAAAACACTTTTCACTTTTCCTGACCAAAAGGTTGAGGTAAACTCTGAGATATCTTATGTACAAACGAACCAATGAAGGAACGAACGAACGAACTTAACAGTTAGGCCTCGGTCCATCCCAACATGCAACAAAGTCAAGTCTCGTCAATTGTTATCTCCTCTCGTCTCTTGAAAACGTGATCTAGGTAGATTAATTACAAGAGATCTTATTTTGTACAATCCTGTGTTGACATAACAATTTCTACATTTCTGAAAATATTGTGGAAAGAGTTACATGTGAGAGAAACTTCTTGAGAGAGAGAGAGAGAGAGAGAGAGAGAGAGAGAGAGAGTACGTTTCATATCATTATTTGTACTTTTAATCGCATGCGCACCTCTACTACGCATTCAGGCGCTTCCGGTTCCTGGAAGAGAAGAGCGAGTTCCGAGAGGAGTTTGAGTACAACAACTGGCCCTACTTCCTGGCTGCGCGCGCATGCAAGGCCATGTCTGGAGGCCAGAAGTGGGAGCAGCTACTCAAATCGCGCATCCTCGAGCCTCTCGGTATGACGTCAACACGCGTCATTGGACAATCCGTGATGACGTCAGATCCCGTCATGGCGCGACCCTATGTCTACGTGGGAAATAACATCAGACCTTCGCACCCCAACGTCTACAGGTATTGCGTCATGATTTTGTATCTTTATAAAAGTCAGTCTCGAATAGTTTGCTTTTTCCTTATCTGTGAACGGTTCCATATCAACGAGAAAACATTTTTCTAAAGCGCAATACAAAGCCGCCCACATACTCGTCTTTTTCTAACACCCTGGAAGAAAAAAATGCAGATGGCGCACCGAGATCTTTGTGACTCACAAGCAGTCAACAGGCATCACTGCGTTTACTATTAACTTTTTCAGTACGTTTGTTTGGTCTGAAAATGACACAAGAAAGGGAGTCATTGCCTCATATTTTGATATCACTTTACTGCACATTGATATTCGTGTGTGGTGGACGTCACACGTAATTGAGGTATATTCTCCTTTCAAGACTGATCACCTCCTAAGTGATAGCGATATTGTGTTCTTGTGGTTCCACCCGTAAATCATATGATCGATAACAAAAGTTACCTCCTAAGACAGTGCACCATAGTTATCTCCCTTGAGCAGTGTGCACTCGAAGACGTGATGACTACTCATAGAAAAACCATCGGAATCACTCGCGCTGTTTTGAGTGGATTCCACACCAAATCAGCATGTGTCTCACAGTGACGGAGTAGCTCACGCTGTTCTTCTTGCCACCTACGCCGAGATTTAACTCTTTCACACTATGCAGATCTCCTGTGTTCAATGTTTGCCGGTCAGGTTTTATTTTTCTTCCCACCACCTGCTCATTTCAAACCCATCAGAAATCTCAATCGTTTCTTTTGTTTCTCTTGTTTTCCGCAGGTTTGACCCATTTGAAGTCGCATAGTTGTTTCTGATTTCCAAAGCACTGCAAGTTTTCCTCCTTGCATGCAATGTCCAGACTTAACCCCATGAAGTCACTCATCTAATGTGGCCTTGTAGCCGGAAATAGCTCGCTCTGTTTTCCCTTGGCTGTCACTCCCAGAAGTAAAGGGTTAACATCACACAGGTCTATGTTTTCTCGTGTTGCCAGAGAGACATTATTTCATTTCCCCTTGTCTCACCCGAGCAGGATTAACCCCTTCGAGGCTGCTGGGGGCGTGGCTTCCTCCGCCAAGGACATGGCCAAGTGGCTGCGTTTCGTGGTGACCAAGGGCGAGACGCCACGTGGCGACAGGCTGGTGGACTACTGGACCATGCAGGAGTCCCTCGACCCCAAGATGGCGTTGGCGTGGTACTATTACTATGGCAACAACTACCGCCCCGCGTACCCCGCCAGTGACGTCACTCTGGGCTACGGCTACGGCTGGTTCCGGGGCAGCTACAGGGGTGAGATGAATTTGAGTGAAGACAGAATAGTCGAAATTGAGTACTTCTCGATTTTTGAAAGTGTGTACGTGCGCGCGTCAGTGAGTCAGTGAGTCAATGAGGGAGTCAGTGAGTGATTCAGTAAATGAGTCATTGAGTGAGTCACTAAGTCAGTCAGTAAGTGAGTGAGTCAGTGAGTGAGTCAATGAATGAGTCACTAAGTCACTCAGTGAGAGAATGAAAAACATGTTCAGAGACTGGCGGACCTACAGACAGAAAGACAGACACTAATACACTAATACACTCACACATAAACACACACTCACGCATAAACACACACTCACGCATGCGCGCACACGCGCACACTCACGCACACACACATGTTCACACATGCACACACTCATGCACACACACATACACACACACACACACGCATACACGCATATATATATATATATATATATATACACACACACACACACACGAACACACACACGCATGCACGCACACACACGCACGCGCACACACACACGCTCGCGCGCGCACATGCGCGCACACACACACGCACGCACGCACTCTCAGACACACATAGACATACATACTCACAAACACACACACACACCTACACACCTACACACACACACACACACACACACACACACACACACACACACACACGCACACACACAAACACAGAGTGTTTCCCCCACTTTCAGGCCACGACCTGTCCTGGCACTCGAGTGGTTTCCATGGCTACACTTCCTACGTCTGGGTTCTCCCTGACGTCAAGTCCGCCATCTTCGTCAGCGTCAATGGCAACGGAGACGCCACCTCGGCCACCGCCGTCACGTCCGTCCTGTACCACGTGACCGACGTGTTGCTGGGGCAACGACCGTGGGTGGACTCTGCCAACGTGTGCACGTACACGTCAGGCCTGGGCAAAACTGCCTACCTGCAGTCCCTGGCGGGCAGGAAAGGTAAGTGTATCGGCAGATCACAGACAGTGGAGCGGTTCTACCTTTGACCTTTCTTTGGTGACACTCACACCTTAATCATCGTGGTGGTCATCGCGTGCAGCGCTGCAGTGCAATGCTCGACACTGATAGCGTGTGTCAGTGCTGCAGTGCAATGCTCGACACTGATAGCGTGTGTCAGTGCTGCAGTGCAATGCTCGACACTGATAGCGTGTGTCAGTGCTGCAGTGCAATGCTCGACACTGATAGCGTGTGTCAGTGCTGCAGTGCAATGCTCGACACTGATAGCGTGTGTCAGTGCTGCAGTGCAATGCTCGACACTGATAGCGTGTGTCAGTGCTGCAGTGCAATGCTCGACACTGATAGCGTGTGTCAGTGCTGCAGTGCAATGCTCGACACTGATAGCGTGTGTCAGTGCTGCAGTGCAATGCTCGACACTGATAGCGTGTGTCAGTGCTGCAGTGCAATGCTCGACACTGATAGCGTGTGTCAGTGCTGCAGTGCAATGCTCGACACTGATAGCGTGTGTCAGTGCTGCAGTGCAATGCTCGACACTCATAGCGTGTGTCAGTGCTGCAGTGCAATGCTCGACACTGATAGCGTGCGTCAGTGCTGCAGTGCAATGCTCGACACTGATAGCGTGTGTCAGTGCTGCAGTGCAATGCTCGACACTGATAGCGCGTGTCAGTGCTGCAGTGCAATGCTCGACACTCATAGCGTGTGTCAATGCTGCAGTGCAATGCTCGACACTGATAGCGTGTGTCAGTGCTGCAGTGCAATGCTCGACACTGATAGCGTGTGTCAATGCTGCAGTGCAATGCTCGACACTGATAGCGTGTGTCAGTGCTGCAGTGCAATGCTCGACACTGATAGCGTGTGTCAGTGCTCGACACTGATAGCGTGTGTCAGTGCTGCAGTGCAATGCTCGACACTGATAGCGTGTGTCAGTGCTCGACATTGATAGCGTGTGTCAGAGCTGCAGTGCAATGCTCGACACTGATAGCGTGTGTCAGTGCTGCAGTGCAATGCTCGACACTGATAGCGTGTGTCAGTGCTCGACACTGATAGCGTGTGTCAGAGCTGCAGTGCAATGCTCGACACTGATAGCGTGTGTCAGTGCTGCAGTGCAATGCTCGACACTGATAGCGTGTGTCAGTGCTGCAGTGCAATGCTCGACACTGATAGCGCGTGTCAGTGCTGCAGTGCAATGCTCGACACTGATAGCGTGCGTCAATGCTGCAGTGCAATGCTCGACACTCATAGCGTGTGTCAGTGCTGCAGTGCAATGCTCGACACTGATAGCGTGTGTCAATGCTGCAGTGCAATGCTCGACACTGATAGCGCGTGTCAGTGCTGCAGTGCAATGCTCGACACTCATAGCGTGTGTCAGTGCTGCAGTGCAATGCTCGACACTCATAGCGTGTGTCAATGCTGCAGTGCAATGCTCGACACTGATAGCGTGTGTCAGTGCTGCAGTGCAATGCTCGACACTGATAGCGTGTGTCAGTGCTGCAGTGCAATGCTCGACACTGATAGCGTGTGTCAATGCTGCAGTGCAATGCTCGACACTGATAGCGTGTGTCAGTGCTGCAGTGCAATGCTCGACACTGATAGCGTGTGTCAGTGCTGCAGTGCAATGCTCGACACTGATAGCGTGTGTCAGTGCTGCAGTGCAATGCTCGACACTGATAGCGTGTGTCAGTGCTGCAGTGCAATGCTCGACACTGATAGCGTGTGTCAATGCTGCAGTGCAATGCTCGACACTGATAGCGTGTGTCAGTGCTGCAGTGCAATGCTCGACACTGATAGCGTGTGTCAGTGCTCGACACTGATAGCGTGTGTCAGTGCTGCAGTGCAATGCTCGACACTGATAGCGTGTGTCAGTGCTCGACACTGATAGCGTGTGTCAGAGCTGCAGTGCAATGCTCGACACTGATAGCGTGTGTCAGTGCTGCAGTGCAATGCTCGACACTGATAGCGTGTGTCAGTGCTCGACATTGATAGCGTGTGTCAGAGCTGCAGTGCAATGCTCGACACTGATAGCGTGTGTCAGTGCTGCAGTGCAATGCTCGACACTGATAGCGTGTGTCAGATGCTCGACATGATAGCGTGTGTCAGAGCTGCAGTGCAATGCTCGACACTGATAGCGTGTGTCAGTGCTGCAGTGCAATGCTCGACACTGATAGCGTGTGTCAGTGCTGCAGTGCAATGCTCGACACTGATAGCGTGTGTCAGTGCTGCAGTGCAATGCTCGACACTGATAGCGTGTGTCAGTGCTGCAGTGCAATGCTCGACACTGATAGCGTGTGTCAGTGCTGCAGTGCAATGCTCGACACTGATAGCGTGTGTCAATGCTGCAGTGCAATGCTCGACACTGATAGCGTGTGTCAGTGCTGCAGTGCAATGCTCGACACTGATAGCGTGTGTCAGTGCTGCAGTGCAATGCTCGACACTGATAGCGTGTGTCAGTGCTGCAGTGCAATGCTCGACACTGATAGCGTGTGTCAGTGCTGCAGTGCAATGCTCGACACTGATAGCGTGTGTCAGTGCTGCAGTGCAATGCTCGACACTGATAGCGTGTGTCAGTGCTGCAGTGCAATGCTCGACACTGATAGCGTGTGTCAGTGCTGCAGTGCAATGCTCGACACTGATAGCGTGTGTCAGTGCTGCAGTGCAATGCTCGACACTGATAGCGTGTGTCAGTGCTGCAGTGCAATGCTCGACACTGATAGCGTGTGTCAGTGCTGCAGTGCAATGCTCGACACTGATAGCGTGTGTCAGTGCTGCAGTGCAATGCTCGACACTGATAGCGTGTGTCAGTGCTGCAGTGCAATGCTCGACACTGATAGCGTGTGTCAGTGCTGCAGTGCAATGCTCGACACTGATAGCGTGTGTCAGTGCTGCAGTGCAATGCTCGACACTGATAGCGTGTGTCAGTGCTGCAGTGCAATGCTCGACACTGATAGCGTGTGTCAGTGCTGCAGTGCAATGCTCGACACTGATAGCGTGTGTCAGTGCTGCAGTGCAATGCTCGACACTGATAGCGTGTGTCAGTGCTGCAGTGCAATGCTCGACACTGATAGCGTGTGTCAGTGCTGCAGTGCAATGCTCGACACTGATAGCGTGTGTCAGTGCTGCAGTGCAATGCTCGACACTGATAGCGTGTGTCAGTGCTGCAGTGCAATGCTCGACACTGATAGCGTGTGTCAGTGCTGCAGTGCAATGCTCGACACTGATAGCGTGTGTCAGTGCTGCAGTGCAATGCTCGACACTGATAGCGTGTGTCAGTGCTGCAGTGCAATGCTCGACACTGATAGCGTGTGTCAGTGCTGCAGTGCAATGCTCGACACTGATAGCGTGTGTCAGTGCTGCAGTGCAATGCTCGACACTGATAGCGTGTGTCAGTGCTGCAGTGCAATGCTCGACACTCATAGCGTGTGTCAGTGCTGCAGTGCAATGCTCGACACTGATAGCGTGTGTCAGTGCTGCAGTGCAATGCTCGACACTGATAGCGTGTGTCAGTGCTGCAGTGCAATGCTCGACACTGATAGCGTGTGTCAGTGCTGCAGTGCAATGCTCGACACTGATAGCGTGTGTCAGTGCTGCAGTGCAATGCTCGACACTGATAGCGCGTGTCAGTGCTCGACACTGATAGCGCGTGTCAGTGCTGCAGTGCAATGCTCGACACTGATAGCGTGTGTCAATGCTGCAGTGCAATGCTCGACACTGATAGCGCGTGTCAGTGCTCGACACTGATAGCGTGTGTCAGTGCTGCAGTGCAATGCTCGACACTGATAGCGTGTGTCAATGCTGCAGTGCAATGCTCGACACTGATAGCATGTGTCAGAGCTGCAGTGCAATGTTCGACACTGATAGCGTGTGTCAGTGCTCGACACTGATAGCGTGTGTCAGTGCTGCAGTGCAATGCTCGACACGGATAGCGTGTGTCAGTGCTGTTCGAACGCATCGAGGGCGGAACGGTTTCGTTACAGGCGCAACTTCCTTTTCATTGGGTGAGCTTTTCAGATCAGATCCTTCTATGTCCGATCAAACAGAGGCGAAATTCCCAGTGTGTATATATATATATGTGTGTGTGTGTGTGTGTGAGTTATGTATGTATGTATGTATGTATGTATGTATGTATGTATGTATGTATGTATGTATGTATGTATGTATGTATGTATGTATGTATGTATGTATGTATGTATGTATGTATGTATGTATGTATGTATGTATGTATGTATGTATGTATGTATGTATGTATGTATGTATGTATGTATGTATGTATGTATGTATGTATGTATGTATGTATGTATGTATGTATGTATGTATGTATGTATGTATGTATGTATGTATGTATGTATGTATGTATGTATGTATGTATGTATGTATGTATGTATGTATGTATGTATGTATGTATGTATGTATGTATGTATGTATGTATGTATGTATGTATGTATGTATGTATGTATGTATGTATGTATGTATGTATGCATGTATGTATGTGTATGTGTATGTCTGTGTGTGTGTGTTTCTAGTTACTCTTCATATATATCAAGATTTCTGTTATTCTTAAAGACTATTGTCTAGTATAGATATAAAGGTAACTGTATGGTTTTATATAGCGACCTATTACCCACGGCTGGTCTCAAAACGCTTTACAATTTGACAGAGATATACTTGACAGATTAGCGGATAGTTGTGAAAAGCGAATCCCGACATAGAACATTGATGGAGACTTGTCTCGTGCGACAGTTGAAATGAGTGTTCGCGAGAGAACGCGCTATAGATCCTGCAGATCTTTCCGTTTCCCCAGTGCGTTACCCTTTACTTCTGGCATGATATTCCTTTTCCCTTTCTACATTTGCGCAGGTCTTCAGCAAGAGTTCTTTGACCATCCGGTGGTTGGAATCCGTCCGTCTCTGCGAGTCCTTCGCGCCATTCTCAACGGCGGTGGGGAAGGCGGCAGCAACGGAGGAGGGGGGGAGGCCGGGGAGGCAGGGGGGGAGGCCGGGGAGGGGGGCGGTGAGGGGTCGTCGGTCTCTCCTTCTTCTTCCAGTGACGTCACTGCATATGTTGGCACCTACGGCCATCTTCTGTATGGTGACGTCACGGTGACGTCAACTCCCGCTGGCGAGCTGCGGATGACGTGGGGAAAGCTGGAGGGCAAGGTCACGGCGAATGGGGGGTCAGAGTGTCAGCTAGAACTGACGGGAGACCACGCCTTCGTGACGCACAACAAGGACTACACCTGGTACGTCCCTCTCACCTTCACCAGCGATGGCGGCTCCCGCTACCGCCAGCTCAAGGTCAGGGAAGGTGACGAGGTCCTGACCTTTGACCGCAACGTCAGATTCAGTGACGGATTCCTGAGAAATCCCGCGATAACCCAGTTCCGTAGCCCCTATTAAGGCATGATGAATCATGCTGTCTTAGCATATTCAGAACTTCATGTGATTGTCAAGGGGTGAAAACACACACACGAACCCGCACACACACACGCGCACGCGCGCACGCACATACACACGCATGCACACAAACACACGCGCGCACACACACACGCGCGCACACACACACACATGCGCGCGCGCACGCACATACACACGCACGCACACACACACACCCGCGCACACACACACACACACGGGCGCGCGCACACACACACACACACACACTCTCTCTCTCTCACTTTTGTGCTGCTGTATTTATGGGTCCTTTCATCAATAACTCTAACCCTGCATGTAATACGCGTAAGCAGATCAGCAGCAGGTATGAGTTCTATCACAAACTGTCTTTGTGGATTCGACAAATGAAATCGTGAGCAAAACTTTTGGTAAGCAACCATTGCAGAGTCAAAGATGTTTGATGCAAAAGATTAATGACATGGGAGTTGGTTTATATCATGACCAGAAAAGTTCATATGTTTGTCATGATGTGCAGAATAAAACTTGCATTGATGATTTTTTGTATTTCTCTCTTTATTCGTCCAAGTACACTTACACTTCTGTCAAGCCACTTATGACACAATAACAACCACCTTTATTCAGCCCTCACACGGAGGCAAAATTTGACTTGCGCAATTCCACCCGCGTCGCCTCGTAGCAGTCTTCGTGAAGTCTCCAGCAGGGCAGGGACAGTAACTCAAGTTCCTGGTGTGCTTGTCAGAGACTAGAAGATAAATTCTCTTCCAGAGCTGCATACTTCTTATTCGAAAGCTGCCTGCTATTCTCGTGACAAAGCAAGCTTATTGAATTGCCTTTGGCAGGAGTATAGTGGTGTTTTGGCTGAATGTTTCATTATTTCTTCTCTCTGTTTGAACTTTTGCGCTTGCCCATCACAAGTCGTAGATACGGCTGTGAGACTTACACGAGCAGATTTTTAGGACAGGGTTGAAAAAAATTACAGATTGTGAATCACTTTTTCATGCGGTCTTTCGATCCTTATCACATCTATTTGTGCTCATTTACGGACATAATGAGAAATTAATGTACCTCAGTTTCTCAGTCTTTTGGCTCAGCTCTTCACAAAGTATGTCACGGCCAAGCTGAACAAATATACAAGGCAAAAGATCCCGTTTATTTTATTTTTCATAATTGAGAGAAGCAACGAATTGACTGCGGACGGAGGGATCGCTTGTTCTCACCGACGTCTTGATCACACGTGACACGGCGAGACCAGGCTGCCTTGTGACAAGCCCGGACAAACATGGTGGAGGAAAATCGATCTGTGACCCAATGACCAGGGCAAAAGTGCTCCCTGTCTGCAGGCACTGACGTCGTGATCACACGTGACATGGCGAGATCTTGTGACAAGTCTGGACAAACGTGGTGGAGGAAAACCGATTATATGACCCAATGACCATGGCAAACGTGCTTCCTGGCTGCAGACACTGACGTTCGCAAACAGCCACACGTGTTTCTGATGCTTTTATTTTTATATCTGTTGCGCTTTCCTCCACGTATATTAAAGCCTGCAGAGTGCAATATCAGCAAACATTGTTTCCCCCATTCTGAACACAGAGATGTAATACTATCTCTGACACAGGTTGGTCACGTGACTTCGAATCCACATTCCAATGATTCTACCAATCAAAATTCAACATGATCAGAAGACCATTGAGAGTAAAAAGAGGCGATTCTATTTCACTCCAATTATTTATCCCGATAGATAAACACAAATTTGGTGTTCTAATAAAACTAATCTATGAGATTTTCAGGAAATCATTTGAGAACTACTTTTAGCGCGAACGTGTCTATAAGGTTGTAAACTGCCTTAAGCACGTGCGATTGTGTATATACAGTAGTCGCCGCTTATTAGAAACACATTGGGACCGAACAAAAGTGTTTTTAATAAGCGGCGTTTTTATTAACCGGCACTTCCCGCTTCACCAAGCCGTTGCGTTTCTTCCACCTGTTAAACCACCCATTTGTAGCTTTGAATTCGGAGCGACCAAGCTGGGAAGCAATCTGTTCCGCCTTCTGACACAGGATTGGGCCGTTTACAGGTGTGTTGCGCGCTTGGATAGAGTCGAACCACCGCTTTAAGCCATCTTCTGTCTCTTTATCCTTCCCGCAGCGCCGACGCTTCCTTTGGCCTTGACTGGAGCCCTCTGCGATATCAGCCATAAGTTCATCTTCTTTTTTCAGTGTCTGGCACAGAAATGATGCCGACACACCCAAAATGTCAGCACCCTCCCTCAAACTTTTAGAATTTAGCTCTCGGTAGCGATCAAGCAAGTCCACTTTGTCTTTGGGTGTCATTTCTGTTCTTTTTCTTTTCTTTGGAGCTGAAGTTAAAGCCATTTTCTGATTCACTGCTTATCCAGCGAGACTAGACAGTGTTGAATTGACATCTGACGGTTTGCTGACAAGGTACGTGTAATCACTGTTCACACAAACGCTGAAGCGTCTTTAGTTGTCATCTAACGGTTTGCTGACAAGAATTCACAACCAGAGATCGACTCTGACCCTCCGAACTCGCTCAATGAAGTATAAATATTGCTGTTGTATTCAAAGTCCTTATAATTAGTAGAGTTCACAATATTACACTCTTGTGATTCGAATTTTACCGCACACAAGTTTTACATTCATGGGAAATCGATGTTTAGAAAATGAACTGACGGAAAAATGGCTGCCGGTATGGAGTGTATCACAACAAGCGGAGGAATACACTCACGATGTGATATGGCATTCAGCGTGGCTGTTCAGAACGGTGGTATGCATGTTATGGAAGAATTTAGGCTATCACGTGACCAACCTGTTGCTGAGACTATATTCACTAGTCTCAGCCACGCTGAATGTGTTTCCCCTAACCTACGATTTCTCTTAATGCGATCAAAACCTACCATTTCTGTTGTGATTGTGTACTCTTAAAGTACTCTTGGAAGTAAAGACTCATGCACACAGAACTGTAAACAGTTTATGTGATTGCAGACAAAGTTATCTGCTGAAAATGAACATGACAAATTTTGACTAAATCTGATACGTCATACTTTATCTATACATCCATTAATGTATAACAAGACCACGAATTCTTCGCGTTTGCCTAGAAATAGTAGAGCGTTAGTTGTTTCGGTGATCAAGCTCGGCTTTTGTCTGTTTCTTTGTCTGTTTGTTTGTTTGTTTTTTACGTTAAGATGGGGTGTTCAGAGAATGAAGGAAAATGCACCACTGAGTTCTAATCAAAAGCCTCATCGCTGCAAACTACTCAAGAAGGAAAAAGCGTCGACAGATCATCGCTGGAATCATGACCTCCAGGAAGCATTTCAGTTTGCCTTCGGTCAAGTTTTGCTCTGTATTTGATCATTGTCAATATCATTTCTCGGTTTCTTCTACTGCAGGTGTTACACTGCCGAAATATGTTCAGTGTCGGAACTTTTCTAATACCACCGCATATGTAAATGCTTTAGTATTTGGGAATCGTGCTTATCAGCAAAACTGCTGTTATATGATACACGTAAAGAAAAAGGTGTGGACAGTAACCGACAATTGTATTCTTTCTTCAGCCAAGGTGGCCCTGAAAAGGGCCGTTTACAGGCAAGCGTGTACTGATGGGGGTGGAGCCTCCCGCCCCGGGATGGGGAGCGAAGCGTCACAAGGCGTGGCAGCTCCGTCTCTGTGGCAGCGGCAAGGTCCCGTCCCAGCTGGCAAGTGCACGCAGTGATGTCTTGTGTCTTGGCGTCGTGGCGAGCTTTCGGGAAAAATTCCTTCTTCAGGCCAAGTGTGAGAGAGACACAGAGGCGGAACTGCCACGCCTTGTGACGCTTAGCTCTCCATCCCGGGGCGGGATGGAAGGATGGAAGGATGGATGAATGGAAGGAAGGATGGATGGAAGGAAGGAAGGATGGATGGAAGGATGGATGGAAGGAAGGATGGATGGAAGGATGGGTGGATGGATGGATGGATGGATGGATGAATGGAAGGATGGATGGAAGGATGGATGAATGGAAGGATGGATGGATGGATGGATGGATGGAAGGATGGATGGAAGGAAGGATGGATGGAAGGATGGATGGATGGATGGATGGATGGATGGATGGATGGATGGAAGGATAGATGGAAGGAAGGATGGATGGATGGATGGGTGGATGGATGGATGGATGGATGGATGGATGGATGGATGGATGGATGGATGGATGGATGGATAGCGTTTTACGGCCTATCAGCCTTTGTAGGCTTCATAAGGCCATTAAGCACGAAAATCACTAGAACAGTTTACAGTAAACGCAAATCAAGTCACGGTGTTCCTAGTTAATCATCTTTTACGAATCGCTTAGAGAGACGCGGTGGGTCAATTCTTACCCCGAACCCCCAGGGGGATCGCAGGGCGGAAGGCTCTACCCCCATCGTTACACGCTTGCCTTTAAACGGCCCTTTTAGGGCCACTTTGGCTCAAGAAGAATGTAATTGTCGGTTACTGTCCACGCCTTTTTCTTTTTAGTTAATATTTTGACCGACCCCGGCACCCCATCCTTTACTGTGATACACGTAGGGATTATAGTCAGGTAGCAAGCAAATGACCACAATTCGTCAGTCGAAATGTTCACAGGAAATAAATACGGCGCTTTATTTCTCAGTGGAAACGTGTCTTTGCAGTCATGGACACGTCTACCAGAGCTACACCTTCCAAGCAGAGGAAAACAAAGAAGCATTAGTTCTTACCCATTGCTTACGCAGCTCAACCACGTGGTTGCGATGACGCCAACACCCTTTGGCTACGCAGCTCAACCACGTGGTTGCGATGACGCCAACACCCTTTGGCTACGCAGCTCAACTACCTGTTTGCGGTCGCCGTAATGAAATTTTCCTATCTCCGTGGCTGTTTCAAGGGAAGTAAATAATACAGCACTTTGTTCTGTAACCAATCTGTGTTCGCTGGAGTTACCTTTTCTTTAGTATAGTCCCCGTGAGAAAGCTACATTTAGTAGTATCTACGCTCACCCACCGTCGTGTTTCCGCGCTTCGACATGGCGTCGCGTTGTCGAAGGAGATTGAGCGGTGATGAAAATGACGAAGTATTAGAAGTGTGGATGGAAGAAGGGTCTGATACTGAAGATCTAGGTGGATATTGGACTTCTGAAGAAGATCTTTATGATTCTGATGCGGAAATAGTCCCAGTCAACGAGAATGAAGCGGTGGCTGCAGCGAAGACGAAACGAATCGACTTCGGATGTCACTTCGTGACTGACACTAAGTGACAGCGAAGACGCCGTCGCCGTCAGAGAGAGAGGAAGAGATAGAATCGGTGTTTACAGCAGACACAGACATCGATTCGGATGCAGAGGATGCCGAAAACCTTCTCTACTCCTCCAATGAACTGTACCACACAAAAGATGACTATGCCAAGTAGGGCGCCTTCTTTCTCTCAGAAGGCCATTCTGAGATTTTCTTCTATTCAGACAGAGACAGATTGCAGTGAGTAAGTGTATATTTTCTGATTTCACCTCTCTGACTTGCAAAAAAAAATCATTTTCAAGCATTTGTTTATCCTGTTGTCAATCATTCATCAATATAGTTTGATGTGGAAATACTGATGTCAGAACTGTTGTGGAAAATCTATCTCTTGACTATTAGTACAATACATTAGGTGTAAAAAAAAGAAAATCAAAATTGCATGTACCTGGTGTTTAAAAATAATTTTCCCCAATTTTCTTACTGCATATTGTAACTATCCAGCACTTCAGCTTGAAAGTGCAAATGATTTTCTTTCTTGTGGTACCAACCACTAAACAGTTTTTCAAAATTTGGATTTTGTGTGATTTTTTGAAAACTTAAAAAAAACACTGCGTACAGAGGTAAAATTCCTAATGCTATCCCTGCGTAAGCAATGAGTTAAAGCCATTAATCAGCCTAATGGCTGAAAGCGAAAACTTCACAGCGGTCATTCCAATGCTGCTGGGGTGCCATACTGCCTCACTGCCATTCTGCACTGTCGTGTTTCGGGCTTTGTGCCAAGATCACGATGCTTGTAGGATGATCAGTTGAAAACTACAGAGTGGCGGTGGGTAGGATTTGATTACTTGCTGACACATCAGCCACGTATGCTGACGTTTAAGTCTGCAAGGTCACGTACAAAGAATAATGTCAAGAATAATCTTTGCAAGTTTTCTTCCAAAATTGCACTCATCAATGTGAAATACAAAATGGTGGATGCACCTGAAGTTGGACTGCTGAACGCACTTCCACATTTAGCCTTTTTCACCCATTACCGCGTTCTCATTTTTCATGTTAGAAAGCCAGACAGGGGTCATAAAATGGCGATGTTGCGATGATGGATAAAGTCCGGTCGTTACTGTAGCTTTGGAATGATGTGGAAACCTTCGATAGTGAAGTCATTTAAAGTACCGGTATATACAGTGTTCAAAAAAAGTAGAGGATATTGATATAAATGAGACTATAACCAAATTGCGCTTATAATCAGAGACTTGCTTTATTTCATTATGGATCCAACAGCATGTTAACAACATTTTCAAAGCAAAAATCAACAACAAAATTAGTCACGTGACTTTTTACACGCTTCCCCTCAAAGCAGAGTGACATTTCAAAAATAACAAAAGTTCTGAAAGTCTCTAATAACGGGTTGGGCCTCCGTTAACGGTCAAACAGGCTGTGCAGCGCCTCCTCATGCTGTTGATGTGCTGCCTGATGGTTGCTTGAGGAATTGCAACCCATTCCTGCTGAAGGACAAGGGCCAGCTGCTGAAGCTTCTGGGGAGCTGGAACGACATCCCGGACACGTCTCCCCAGAAAGTTCCACAGGTTTTCAATAGGGGACAGGTCGGGGGACATCGATGGCCATGGCAGGGAATTGATCTGCCGTCTTTGCAGGTGATTCCTGACGACATTTGCTCGATGAGCTGGGGCATTGTCGTCCTGCAAGATGAATCCCGGCCCATGGCGGCGTGCAAAGGGCACAACAAGTGGATCAATGATGTTGTCCCGGTAGTAGACACCATTGACATTGCCCTGGCACACATGAAAGGGCGTTCTGCCAGTGCTGGTGATGCCACCCCACACCATAACGCTGCCCCGCCCAAAGCGGTGGTGAGCAATCATGTTGTCCTGATGATAACGGTCTCCACGATGCCTCCAAACCCGCACCCGGTCATCGTTGAAGTCCAGCTCGAATCTCGATTCGTCCGAAAACATCACGTCACCCCATTGGCGCCTGGTCCATCGTTGGTGGATGCGGCACCAGGCGCTTCTTGCTTGGCGATGGCGTGATGTGAGAGGCAACACTATTCGCGGTCTAAAGGCGTTCACCTGAGCTTCGTGCAACCGGTTTCGGATGGTCTGGGCGCAGACTTGAACCCCTGCTACCCGTTGGAGGTGTTGTCTCAACAGGGTAGCACTTTGGGTGTTGTTTCGTTGAGCATGATTGGTGATGATCAAGTCTTGACGACGGGTGGTTATTCTTGGTCGCCCACTTCTAGGCCTGTCGACAACTTCTCCGGTATTAAGGTAACGGTTCCACAGTCTGCTGATGACAGACTGTGAAACACCAAGGTGTCTTGCCACGTTCACCTGCGTACTTCCGGTCTGTAGCATTTCGACTCCGACCCATCTTTGGTCTTCTCTTAGCCGCTGCATGATTTCAACTGAAGTTTTGACCGACTGTGTGGCTAGAACACACTTGCCAGGAGTGAGTACAGTCAAAATTATTTGATTTGCACGTGTTTTTGACGAAGAAAACCTTTGTGTGAAAATGGGGCATTGACCCCAAACTGCCTTGCGTTGCTTTAGTTTTTTGCACGAGCATCCAGGAACTAGGTCAATGGTGTGAAAATGTAGGGCAATGGTGTGGCTATCCATGACCATCAATAAATAATTCCTGCCTTTTAAGATTCATCTGATTTTTATGCTTAAAACTCAATATCCCCTACTTTTTTTGAACACTGTATATTAAATAAATCTCAATTTAAAAAGGTGTTTACAAGTCATGAAACATTCATGCTACTTCAATTTAATCCTGTTTAATGGTACTGGGAAACTCAGAACGTACACACCTGTTCAGTGTAAAATGATGAAACAAATCAGTCAAGAAAGGTAAGTATCACCAAAAGGGAGATAACCAGTGCAATAATCGCATTGGTGCAAATGGCCAACTCCGTACCAGTGTTGGTAGTGTGAGGTGGAACATCACGAGAAAAGATATGGCTGCTGATGTACCAATGCTCTGTCAAGTTCAGATGCAGGTAGTGACCAGAACTGAGATTGAGGAACTGGATGGGAAAGCTTAAGGTCGTGTTGCTTTTTGACGCGAGTCCAAGGAAAAACCTGGAGCCGGTGAAGAAGAGTCTGAAAGAGTCGGCCTTGCTGGTGCGGTTCAGTGTCCCTTGCAGCTGTCCGTACTCCACTCCAAGTCCGCTTCTAGCCGCGTTGGCCACGACGTGGACCTCACCCAAGAGCTGATGGCGGTAGGTTCCCAGGTAAGGCTCCAGGGGGCCGTTGATGACGTCATCCATGATGGCATCGTTAGCGTCATTTTCTGTTCCGTTGGAGGCGTGGGCTTTGTCACAGACGGAGCTCTGGTTCTGCTGAGGCGTTTCCTCCAGGAGAAGGTCCGAGAGGAAGAGGGCCACGTCTTTGGTGATGGTCCGCGGGTATGCTCCGCTCTGGCTGGTGAAGACAGCCATCTTCAGGTCGGGGAACAGCTTCAGCATGGACACGTAGGCGTGTATTCCCCCGCTGTGCCAGATCATCTTCCTGCCTGGAATAGAGAGTCAGAACAAGATGAAGGAAAAAGTTTCACTGACACGAAGACGCAGGTTTTCTACTTTTGGATGATGCACTTAAGGAACTGGAATTGAGAAGTTCTCTGCAATTTGGATAGTAAAGGTACAGGTGCTAGTATTTGTGTTGCGATTGCTAAATATTCTAACAACATTTCAATTCCCCCAGAAGCGCGCACACAAGCTGCGGATAAACTGGTCCAAGCTAGTTTTCAGTTTTCCTGCCCATCCCTCACAGTTACCCAGTGTTACTCCTATGTGGGGATTACTATTTTTCCAGCCACCAGAAATGAATCACTTCCACAAGTCCATCGTATGTCAAAAAGGCTGCATTGTCCAAGTCTGTTTTCATAGTCCTACCTCTGTACGTGCTCTTGAACCAAGCGTAGCCGTAGCCCATGTCGACGTGAGTAACTGGGGAGCGGGGACGCCACAGCTCAGATGTAGCGGAAGTCTCGGGGTTAAAAGTAACCACGGACTGGAAGCAGTCCCGCAGCAAATGGGCCTCCACCAGCGATTGGCCGCTCTCAGTCTTGCCCTCACCCAACAGGAAGAGCATCCAGCGAACCATGTCGTCTGCCGAGGACGCTATTGCACCTGCAGCTTCCTGGGGGTGGATTCTGTGTGGGAAAGGACAGGTCTTCATTTCATCGTGCACATCACGTACACACTTCTCATAATGTGACTACACTGCATGGTGTTCCATGGCAACGGCGGAGGAGCAAGTGAAAAACTGGTTCATTCTCGCGCTCTCTCTCACTCTCTCTCGTTCTCTCTCGCTCTGTCTGTCTGTCTCTCTCTCTGTCTCTATCTCTCTCTGTGTGTCTCTGTGTGTCTCTCTGTGTCTCTCTGTGTCTCTCTCTCTGTCTGTCTCTCTCTGTCTCTCTCTCTCTCTCTCTCTATCTATCTATCTCTCTGTCTCTCTGTCTCTCTCTCTCTGTCTCTCTCTCTGTGTCTCTCTGTCTCTCTCTCTCTCTTTCTCTCTCTATATATATATATATATGTTACAGGGAATAAGAACATTTAGGGAATAAGCTTAATCCCTGAAATTTTTAGGGAATAAGCTTATTCCCTGCTTCAACTGGGGAGTAAGCTTATTCCCTAAAAAAATCAGGGATTTAGCTTATTCCCTGAAATGGGAGGTCATTTTTTTGGCTTATTCCCTGATTAGTTTAAAGCACACAAACAGAAACACTAATACAAGATTTGTTGCTTTAAACATTTGTTTATTCCTCCAGGTTTACTGGAGGTCCTACATACTTTATCTGTCTGTGTGTCAGTCTGTCAGTCCCGACTTAACGGCACATATCTCAACAACTACTGGACGGATTTCCTTGACAATTCGCACACTTACTGCAAGTTAGGTCCGATTGAATGTATCAAATTTTCAGAATCGAGGTTTGAAAAGAAAGTGATTTCTTTTAAGGTCGTAAACTCGAAAACACTCCGATAAAATGTCAATTGACGGAATGGCGAAATGCAAAATGTGTGACGTGATCATTTGACGGCGAATAACATGACGTAATTTTATCTGTATGCCTGTCTGTCAGTCCCGACTTAACGGCTGATATCTCAAAAACTTCTGAACGGATTTCCTTAACATTTTGCACACGTACTGGAAGTTAGGTCCGATTGAATGTATCAAATTTACAGAATGAAGGTTTGAAATGAAAGTGATTTATTTAGGTCGTAAACTCGACCCCCCCCCCCCTCAAATGTCAGTTGACGGAATGGCGAAATGCGTGGCCATTTAATGGCAGTGAATCGATATTAAACTTGGCAGAAATAGACCTTCAGTATCCTAAAATGTACAAGACCACTCAAATTTCATGAACTATCATCCATTTTTCTACAATTTGCAGTGCAAATTACGAACCAAGACGGTTTACGGAAAAGAACGTTATAAATGCTTTACAAACACTCAGTCATTCCAGTTCTCCAATGGCACATTTGGTAGAGCGTTGGACTCTTGGTCATGCGCGACCAGATTCGATTCTGCGTAGAAACTTTTTTTCTTCTCTTTTTTCGAGAGGTTGTGGGTACGAACCCGAACTGTTTTTTGTGTTTGTGTGTGTGTGTGTGTGGTTTTTCCCCCTCTTTTCTCGAGAAGTTGTGGGTTCGAACCCAATCTTTTTGTAATGTTTTTTTAAAATGCCAAAACCTGGAGGTTCAATGCCAGCGGTTTTTATTCATAAATACACAAGGATCAAAATACAAGATGAAAATATTGCTGCTCACAAACAATGAAAGCCCTTATAAGAAGTGGGCAACAAGTCAAAACAATTACATATTCTGCGGACTGGTTAATGTGAACACGAAAGTATACATTGAAATCATGCAAAGTACAGTTGATAGTTACATAGATGGGCACATGTGCATACTAGTGTCTGTAACGTTTAAAGTGAGCTGTCTGTAGCTTTGCTGAAGTGAATGATGTTTCTTGCACTCTTTATTGGAGTAAAGTTTGTGATCGAGTGTTGAAGTGACTTGTGAAGTGCTGCTGCTTCCTTCACTTCATCTAAAATTCTGTGGTACTCATCTCTGGTCATAAGTAATCTATTTGCTTTCTCCTTATTTTTTAGCACTTCCTCAAGAAATACTTGTTCTTTCGCGTCCATGTTGCTTGATATGAATCACAGACTAGACTGACTTTTTCAATTGAATTGAATCTGCCCGAGGAAAAATCAAAACACAAACACCGACAACAGTTCCCGAAATCATTCTGTATTTATCAAGAGAGTGAGTAAAAGTCAAGAAAGAACTCATTTCCAAGCAAAAGAAGTTTTTAAGAGTACACGTCTTTCTGTTTGTGTGTTTCAAACTAAACAGGGAATAAGCCAAAAAAATGACCTCCCATTTCAGGGAATAAGCTAAATCCCTGATTTTTTTAGGGAATAAGCTAACTCCCCAGTTGAAACAGGGAATAAGCCTATTCCCTAAAAGTTTCAGGGATTAAGCTTATTCCCTAAATGTTCTTATTCCCTGTAACATATATATCTATATATCTATCTATCTATCTATCTATCTATCTATCTATCTATCTATCTATCTATCTATCTATCTATCTATCTATCTATCTATCTATCTATCTATCTATCTATCTATCTATCTATCTATCTATCTATCTATCTATCTATCTATCTATCTATCTATCTATCTATCTATCTATCTATCTATCTATCTATCTATCTATCTATCATCTATCTATCTATCTATCTATCTATCTATCTATCTATCTATCTATCTATCTATCTATCTATCTATCTATCTATCTATCTATCTATCTATCTATCTATCTATCTATCTATCTATCTATCTATCTATCTATCTATCTATCTATCTATCTATCTATCTATCTATCTATCTATCTATCTATCTATCTATCTATCTATCTATCTATCTATCTATCTATCTATCTATCTATCTATCTATCTATCTATCTATCTATCTATCTATCTATCTATCTATCTATCTATCTATCTATCTATCTATCTATCTATCTATCTATCTATCTATCTATCTATCTATCTATCTATCTATCTATCTATATACTGTCTATCTATCTATCTATCTATCTATCTATCTATCTATCTATCTATCTATCTATCTATCTATCTATCTATCTATCTATCATCTATCTATCTATCTATCATCTATCTATCTATCTATCTATCTATCTATCTATCTATCTATCTATCTATCTATCTATCTATCTATCTATCTATCTATCTATCTATCTATCTATCTATCTATCTATCTATCTATCTATCTATCTATCTATCTATCTATCTATCTATCTATCTATCTATCTATCTATCTATCTATCTATCTATCTATCTATCTATCTATCTATCTATCTATCTATCTATCTATCTATCTATCTATCTATCTATCTATCTATCTCTCTGTCTCTCTGTTTGTCTATCTGTATCTCTCTCTGTCTCTCTCTCTCTCCTCTCCCCCCCCCCCCCCCGACCACTACCCCCATCTCCCCCCCCCCCCCCCCCCCAAAAAAAAAAACACCCAACAACAACGCATATTGTTGTCGTTGCTGTTTATGAGAGGCAAGATCAGTACAAGCTAGTACTCAGTTTATATTGTGTGTGAAAAAATTTTCGTCGAGTAATGACAACTGAGACTTACTGTATAAGCCTCTATATACTCTACCAGCACATGACCCTCCAGAGGGATGTGGAATCGACAGTAGGAAGCCAATTCAACTCTGAAATCACCAATCAAACGTTAATGTCGAAGCAACGTCCACTTTTTCACAAATGAAGAACACACTGAAACATTCCACCTTGTCAGCAAAGGCCCATTCTCCAATAACGCCGCTGAGACTGGCGACCTTGCCTGAACACAGTGGGGTCTATCATCTCCACCTTGTCCTCGTGCAGGAAGTAGGGCTTGGCCATGACGTCATCACCGGCCTCTACCGTTTTGCCCACCACCCTGGAACTGCGCATGCCCAGTGGCTCGAACAGCCGGGTCCTCAACGCCTCCTCCCAAGTCTGGCCCAGCAGCACGGAGACCACATGACCAGCGAGGGCGTACATCCAGTTGTTGTAGAGGTATTCGTCTCGGAACGCCAGTACGGGCTCCAGGTACTGGAGGTTTCTGATGATATAAATAGAATAGACGACAACATGCACGCATGTCAAAAGAGTTATGCATCAGTATTTACTACAAGTCGTGTTTAAGAGTGCACCACTCGGATGTGACGATCCGAACGCGACAGTGTTTCACTTACTGAAATATTTTCTCCTTTATCCCTCCTCCTACCTCCTGCTCCTGCTGCTCCTGCTGCTCCTTCTCTTCCTCCTCATGCTCCTCCTCCTCCTCCTCCTCCTCCTCCTCATTCATGGTGCATAGAAACAAAGATTTATGCTTTCAAGCTGAGATGTAGAATAACGTACTTGAGAACGTCCTCGCGACTTAAGCCGTGATACACGTTTGCAAACAGTGGCAGATTGGCGGGCTTGAGTCCGGTGCGATGGCTGAGAATGTCTCTGAGAGTTGTCTGCCTTGTGAGTTGGTCGTTTGCCAAGTGGAACTGCTCTCCCAGGATCTGGCGTAGAGGGCTTTGCCACGTGTACCTGCAACGTGCAGTGGTGGGCTGTACTCCTGTTTCCAGCAAGCAGCTGTGTGTGTGTGTGTGTGTGTGTGTGTGTGTGTGTGTGTGTGTGTGTGTGTGTGTGTGTGCATAGCGTGTACCTGCAACGTGCAGTGGTGGGCTGTACTCCTGTTTCCAGCAAGCAGCTGTGTGTGTGTGTGTGTGTGTGTGTGTGTGTGTGTGTGTGTGTGTATAGCGTGTACCTGCAACGTGCAGTGGTGGGCTGTACTCCTGTTTCCAGCAAGCAGCTGTGTGTGTGTGTGTGTGTGTGTGTGTGTGTGTGTGTGTGTGTGTGTGTGTGTGTGTGTATAGCGTGTACCTGCAACGTGCAGTGGTGGGCTGTACTCCTGTTTCCAGCAAGCAGCTGTGTGTGTGTGTGTGTGTGTGTGTGTGTGTGTGTGTGTGTGTGTGTGTGTGTGTATAGCGTGTACCTGCAATGTGCAGTGGTGGGCTGTACTCCTGTTTCCAGCAAGCAGCTGTGTGTGTGTGTGTGTCTGTGTGTGTGTGTGTGTGTGTGTGTGTGTGTGTGCATAGCGTGTACCTGCAACGTGCAGTGGTGGGCTGTACTCCTGTTTCCAGCAAGCAGCTGTGTGTGTGTGTGTGTGTGTGTGTGTGTGTGTGTGTGTGTGTGTATAGCGTGTACCTGCAACGTGCAGTGGTGGGCTGTACTCCTGTTTCCAGCAAGCAGCTGTGTGTGTGTGTGTGTGTGTGTGTGTGTGTGTGTGTGTGTGTGTGTGTGTGTATAGCGTGTACCTGCAACGTGCAGTGGTGGGCCGTACTCCTGTTTCCAGCAGGCAGCTGTGTGTGTGTGTGTGTGTGTGTGTGTGTTTTTGCGCGTGTGTGTGTGTGTGTATGTGTGTGTGTGCGCGTGTGCGTGAATGTGTGAATGTGCATGTGTATGTGCGTGTGCGTGTGTGTGTGCGTGTGGGTGTGCGTGTGTGTGTGCGTGTATGTGCGTGTGTTTGTGTGTGTGTGTGCGTGCGTGTGTGTGCGTGTATTTGCGTGTTTGTGTGTGTGTGCGTGTGTGTGTGTCTGTGCACGTGTATGTGTGTGTGTGCACGTGTATGAGTGTGTGAGTTTGTGTGTGTGTGTATATATATGTGTGTGCGTGCGTGAATGTTTGTGTGCATAAGTGTGTGTGCGTGTTTGTGTGGGTGTGTGTGCGTATGCGTGTGTGTGTGTGTGCATGCATAAGTGTGTCCGTCTGTGTTCATATTTGTATGCGTTTGCGTGTTTGTGTGTATGTGAGTGCGTGAGTGTGTGTGTGTTGTTGTTTTTTTGTTCGCGCTTGCATTGCATGCACATTCTATTAATTTCCAATCAGATTCATAGCAATTTTCCCCTAGGTATGGAAGCGTCGACAACAATATGAGGTCATCGAAAACTTGAAATAGTATTGGTAGGCTTTTGACAATGTCGATCAAGGATGAAAAAAAGCGATGATGGCAACCGATCTCTTTCTTTCACTTTTTCTACGCTCAGTCAGAGCAGTACTTCTTAGAGAAGAGTTAGTTTTAGAGTGAAATCCTGACATACATGATTACTCACTCGGTGTCGTTGAGAGCCATTGCCAGAAGGGTGGTCGTGAAGGCTTTGGTAACAGAGCCAATTGCAAACAGGGTGGATGACGTCACAGTCACCCCTCGCTCCACGTCCGCCAGGCCGAAGCCCCGCGTCCAGCTCTCGTTGCCCTTGACAACGGCCACGGTCAGACCGGTGGTGTTGAAGCAATCCATGGCTGCTGTGACGAACTCCTCGATCTGCTGCTCCTGGGCAGCACTGAAGACCGCCGCCAGAGAGCCTCCAGTCAGGGCGAGGAAAACGACGAGGATGTGCGGAAAAGACATGGTGGCCGAGATCTCTGGTGTCCAAAGGGTTCAGGACTCGAGACGCAGTTGTTCTGGTTGCCTGACTCCAAGAGGATTCCGTCACTCCCAGTCAGTGTCGAGCTGACGCCAAGATCCTCCTCGCTGCAGTGGCCACACGAAGGCAGGAGCTCGCGCCTGACAGATCCTGACCTATGAGATTGAAATGTAGGCACAGCTAAAGTACACACACGTAATAATTCATGACTAGATATAGGCACGGACAGTCTGTGATTTACATTCAGTCCCACAAGGTTGCATGGGCGTGCTTGTCCTACTTCTTCCCACACGTTGCAGAGGAAACAGGAGATGAATCGAATGAATGTAGACACTTGAGAGCACTGAGAGCAAACCTTCGTCAAAAAAACCAACATTTCTCTTTTGTTGCCTGCATAATCAATCAAGGCAGTGTGCTCAGCTAGCCAGGCTTGACTATATGAAGTAATGTTCATTTTATTGTCTGAAAGCTACCGAGTGCGGAACGCATACACCTGCAAAATCAATAGCTTGACGTCTTCAACTTCGTGATGCCAATAAAATCTCTCCTTAGGCTTCCACTTTGCGATGTCGTACAAAACAGATAACAGAGTCTCTTTTTGGTCGTAATTCTATAT
>JAWQFJ010031614.1:10000-15000 GCA_034096865.1 Theodoxus fluviatilis | reverse complement strand
TGCAATATCAGCAAACATTGTTCCCCTAATCTACGATTTCTCTTAATGCGATCAAAACCTACCATTTCTGTTGTGATTGTGTACTCTTAAAGTACTCTTGGAAGTAAAGACTCATGCACACAGAACTGTAAACAGTTTATGTGATTGCAGACAATGTTATCTGCTGAAAATGTACATGACAAATGTGGACTAAATCTGATACGTCATACTTTATCTATACATCCATTAATGTATAACAAGACCACGAATTCTTCGCGTTTGCCTAGAAATAGTAGAGCGTTAGTTGTTTCGGTGATCAAGCTCGGCTTTTGTCTGTTTCTTTGTCTGTTTGTTTTTGACGTTAAGATGAGGTGTTCAGAGAATAAAGGAAAATGCACCACTGAGTTCTAATCAAAAGCCTCATATCTGAAAACTACTCAAGAAGGAAAAAGCGTCGATAGATCATCGCTGGAATCATGACCTCTAGGAAGCATTTCAGTTTGCCTTCGGTCAAGTTTTGCTCTGTATTTGATCATTGTCAATATCATTTCTCGGTTTCCTCTATTGCAGTTGTTACACTACCGAAATATGTTCAGTGTCGGAACTTTTCTAATACCACCGCATATGTAAATGCTTTAGTATTTGGAATCGTGCTTATCAACAAAACTGCTGTTATATGATACACGTAAAGAAAAAGGTGAAAAAGGTGTGGACAGAAACCGACAATTGTATTCTTTCTTGAGCCAAAGTGGCCCTGAAAAGGGCCGTTTACAGGCAAGCGTATAGACGTTATTCACGCAGCGGCCATTTTGAAATCGAAAACGAGACGGACTTTGCAAAAATAACGGCGTCTTTTATGGCCAGCACCAGTACCAGTACATGGAGTGGAACTCTCCTTCATGTACCTCCATTCTCGCATGGAAATGCGGAAATATGGGCAAGTGATGTTGGTACCCACATTTAAAAAGACAGTCAGAGGCTGTGGAGCGAGTCCAGCGCAGGGCTACCAAGTTGTTGAGTGAATGTCGGGAGATGTCTTACAGCGAGCGCGTAGAGTATTTGAATCTGCACTCACTAAAAGGAAGAAGGATTCGTGGTGACCTAATAGAGACTTATTAATCATACAATAATCTCGTAGACGTGGAGTGGAGCAACTTCTTTAAGTCACCAAGTTGTACCAGTACGAGAAATGCAGACGGAAAAGTGTTTGTTCAACGTAGTAATACTAACTTAAGAAAGTATTGTTTCAGTAATCGTGTTGCTAACCTGTGGAATAACCTTCCGTTTCAGCTCAAGACTGCACCGACTACTAAAGTTTTCAAAAACCAACTGGACAAGGATCCTACATTCATATCGTTATCTAGAAGCTATGATGAGCGACACTGTCGCAATAGGAAAATTGCGCTAAGACCTTGTGTTATATAACGCAACACATTACGATGGGGCGTTCAAAAGGCTTCACGGCCTACATCTAGCCTCTCAACTACTACTACTACTACTACTACTACTACTACTACTACTACTACTACTACTACTACTACTACTACTACTACTACTACTACTACTACTACTGCTACTACTACTACTACTACTACATACCCAGTAGAAAGAAAGGGAAAGGATACGAAAAGTTCATCGAAGGATTTGTGCATGACATCGAAGGTAAAACAGGTTACCCTTCTCTCTTCTCTTGTAGATCTAGATCTGATCTGTAGTGTTGATCACTATGACCGGTGTTTCTTGAAATAAGGTCAGTAAGCCTATATGTTAATTTATTACGCTAATATAACCATGGGCTGTCTTTGCAGATAGTTTGTTATATCTGATCATATACTTAATTTTGAGTAAAAACTGCGAGATAAGCGACTACTGCCAGCTGGGCTTGCATCGTCTGCCATGCCGACATCAACATGTCCGGTGTGATCAAGACTCTATACATGGCTCTCTACCATTGGCTGATTTATATTTTTGGACCAATCACAATAGGTTTCTCATGAGTAGAGGTTGTTACTATGTTAGGTCGTGCGAAGTGATCGAATGTTCTTGCTTCCTGGTGTAAACATTGCAGTTTCCCAGCTATAAACAAGAAAAACAACATCACTTGCCCATATTTCAACATTTCCATGCGAGAATAGAGGCACATGAAGGAGATTTCCACTCCATGTACTGGTACTGGTGCTGGCCATAGAAGACGCCAGTATTTTTGCCAAGTTCGTCTCGTTTTGAAAACCGGAAGTATCTCGCGTGAATAATGTCCATACTGATGGGGGTGGAGCCTCCCGCCCCGGGATGGAGAGCGAAGCGTCACAAGGCGTGGCAGCTCCGTCTCTGTGGCAGCGGCAAGGTCCCGTCCCAGCTGGCAAGTGCACGCAGTGATGTCTTGTGTCTTGGCGTCGTGGCGAGCTTTCGGGAAAATTCCTTCTTCAGGCCAAGTGTGAGAGAGACACAGAGACGGAACTGCCACGCCTTGTGACACTTAGCTCTCCATCCCGGGGCGGGATGGATGGATGGAAGGATGGATGGAAGGATGGATGGATCGAAGGATGGATGGAAAGATGGATGGAAGGATGAATGGAAGAAGGATGGATGGATGGATGGATGGATGGATGGATGGATGGATGGAAGGATGGATGGAAGGATGGATGATGGATGGATGGATGGATGGATGGATGGATGGATGGATGGATGGATGGATGGATGGATGGAAGGATGGATGGATGGAAGGATGGATGGATGGATGGATGGATGGATGGATGGATGGATGGATGGATGGATGGATGGAAGGATGGATGGAAGGATGGATGGATGGATGGATGGATGGATGGATGGATGGGAGGATGGATGGATGGATGGATGGATGGATGGATGGATGGATGGATGGATGGATGGATGGATGGATGGATGGATGGATGGATGGATGGATGGATGGATGGATGGATGGATAGTGCTTTACGGCCTATCAGCCTTTGTAGGCTTCATAAGGCCATTAAGTACGAAAGTCACTAGAACAGTTTACAGTAAACGCTAATCAAGTCACGGTGATCCTAGTTAATCATCTTTTACGAATCGCTTAGAGAGACGCGGTGGGTCAATTCTTACCCCGAACCCCCAGGGGGATCGCAGGGCGGAAGACTACCCCCATCGTTACACGCTTGCCTTTAAACGGCCCTTTTAGGGCCACTTTGGCTCAAGAAGAATGCAGTGAATTGTCGGTTACTGTCCACGCCTTTTTCTTTATAGTTAATATTTTGACCGACCCCGGCACCCCATCCTTTACTGTGATACACGTAGGGATTATAGTCAGGTAGCAAGCAAATGACCACAATTCGTCAGTCGAAATGTTCACAGGAAGTAAATACGGCGCTTTATTTCTCAGTTGAAACATGTCTTTGCAGTCATGGACACGTCTATCAGAGCTACACCTTCCAAGCAGATGAAAACGAAGAAGCATTAGTTCTTTTAAAGCCATTAATCAGCCTCATGGCTGAAAGCGAAAAAGTCACAGCGGTCATTCCAATGCTGCTGGGGTGCCATACTGCCTCACTGCCATTCTGCACTGTCATGTTTCGGGCTTTGTGCCAAGATCACGATGCCTGTAGGATGATGATCAGTTGAAAACTACAGAGTGGCGGTGGGTAGAATTTGATTAATTGCTGACACATCAGCCACGTATGTTTGCGTTTAAGTCTGCAAGGTCACGTACAAAGAATAATGTCAAGAATAATGTTTGCAAGTTTTCTTCCAAAATTGCACTCATCAATGTGAAATACAAAATAGTGGATGCACCTGAAGTTGGACTACTGAACGCACTTCCACATTTAGCCTTTTTCACCCATTACCGCGTTCTCATTTTTCTTGTTAGAAAGCCAGACAGGGGTCATAAAATGGCGATGTTGCGATGATGGATAGTCCGGTCGTTACTGTAGCTTTGGAATGATGCGGAAACCTTCGATAGTGAAGTCATTTAAAGTACTTGTATATATATATAATAAATCTCAATGAAAAAAGTATTCGCAAGTGATGAAACATTCATGCTACTTCAATTTAATCCTGTTTAATGGTACTGGGAACTCAGAACGTACACACCTGTTCAGTGTAAAATGATGAAACAAATCAGTCAAGAAAGGTAAGTATCACCAAAAGGGAGATAACCAGTGCAATAATCGCATTGGTGCAAATGGCCAACTCCGTACCAGTGTTGGTAGTGTGAGGTGGAACATCACGAGAAAATATATGGCTGCTGATGTACCAATGCTCTGTCAAATTCAGATGCAGGTAGTGACCAGAACTGAGATTGAGGAACTGGATGCGAAAGCTTAAGGTCGTGTTGCTTTTTGAGACGAGTCCAAGGAAAAACCTGGAGCCGGTGAAGAAGAGTCTGAAAGAGTCGGCCTTGCTGGTGCGGTTCAGCGTCCCTTGCAGCTGTCCGTACTCCACTCCAAGTCCGCTTCTAGCCGCGTTGGCCACGACGTGGACCTCACCCAAGAGCTGATGGCGGTAGGTTCCCAGGTAAGGCTCCAGAGGGCCGTTGATGACGTCATCCATGATGGCATCGTTAGCGCCATTATCTATTCCGTTGTAGGCGTGGCCTTCGTCACAGACGGAGCTCTGGTTCTGCTGAGGCGTTTCCTCCAGGAGAAGGTCCGAGAGGAAGAGGGCCACGTCTTCGGTGATGGGCCACGGGTAGGCTCCGCTCTGGCTGGTGAAGACAGCCATGTTCAGGTCGGGGAACAGCTTCAGCATGGACTCGTAGGCGTGTAATCTCCCGCTGTGCCAGATCATCTTCCTGCCTGGATTAGAGAGTCAGAACAAGATGAAGGGAAAAGTTTCACTGACCCGAAGACGCAGGTTTTCTACTTTTGAATGATGCGCTTAAGGGACTGGAAATGAGAATTTCTCTGCAATTTGGATAGTAAAGGTACAGGTGCTGGTAGTTGTGTTGCGATTGTTCACCCATTGCTGGCTGCTCACACCACAAGTAAAGGTACAGGTGCTAGTTGTTGTGTTGCGATTGTTCACCC